>CABHPQ010139204.1:4784-18225 GCA_902168405.1 Peromyscus aztecus
ATATATATATATATATATATATATATATATATATATGCTTGTAATGTGTTCTGATCAAATTCACCTCCCACTCTCTCCCCTCAAACACTCCCTATATTCCCAGACAAGGAAAATTTAAGCTGTGCAAAAGGAGATGTTCTGGAAACCGTCTCTCATCTATAATCCTTCACCCTACAGGCAACCAATACTGTGAACATAAAATTCCACACATAATCTATGTACTCATAGATTTGTACATATAAAGACATGTATATACATAATGCATACAGATATGAGTAAGTGTGAGCGTGAATCTTTCCTTTCTTCCACAATCAAGAACACACTATGTAAACTGAGCATGGTGGCACACACCTTTAGTTCCAGACCTTGGGAGGCAGAGACAGGCAGGTCTCTGAGTTGAAGGCCAGCATGGTCTACAAAGCAAGATCTAGGACAGCCAGGGCTACAAAGAAACCCTGTTTCAAAAAACAAACAAAAGAGAACATACCATGTACATCCCTGTGAATCCAGATTTTTTTCCCATATAGTCTAGTTTGAAGATCAGCTTGTAAGTCTTTCTTTTTTCCATACTTACTTCCTCCTTCTCTTCCCACCCTCCCCCTCCTTTCTCCTGCTCCCTGCATGTCTGAGACAGGGTCTGTCTACAAAGTCCTGGCTGTCCTGGAACTCACTTATGTAGACTAGGCTGGCCTTGAACTCACCAAAATCCTCTGCCTCTGCTTCCTTGAGTGCTGAGATTAAAGTCATGCACCACCACACTTGGCTTATTTCTCTTTAAAACACACACACACACACACACACTCAATGTGTGAGGGTGTGCACATGGCACAGCATGTATGTCGAGGTAAGAAGACAGCTTGTGAGAATCAGCTCTTTCCTTCCACTATGTGGATTCTGGGAATTAAACTGAAGTTGTGTGGCAAGTGCCTTTACCTTCTGAGCCCTCTCTCCAGCCTTTCTTCTTCCTTCCTTCCTTTTCTGTACTCAGGGTTGAACCCAGGGCACCACTCACATCAGGCAAGCTGTCCACTATTGAGCCACATCCTCGGTTTCTTTTCATTTTGCTCTGAGATAAGGTCTCAGTCTTGTGAGCCCCTTCCTCGGGTTCCCATGTGGCCAGTGTTACAGGCCTAGGTCACCATGTCTGAGTCTCGTTCTTCCTAATGCCTGTGTGATTTCTGTTATAAATATAAGCCATAATTTATTTGGTTAGTTATACCATGTTGATCTTTGTCTCTCTGGTTAAATACAGTCTTTCCAAGGGGAATGGAAGGAATATGCTAGTGCACTGGCCATGAATTTAGTTTAGTGTCTTCCACACAGGAAAATCTCAATAAATAACATATTATATGGTTTTATCAGCAAATAGCACAGTAGTAAGTGATTCTATTTAATAGTATTTAGGAATAATTTGAGGAAGTCTTACAGCATTATTCAGTCAACCATTAGTATCTTTCATCAAAATATAACCCATATTATAATATACCATTGTTACTATCTATACTATCTAGGGAATATTCTGTAAGCTTCATCCTGAAGTGTTCAAAGTTTTTTTTTCTGCTTTTAATCTTTTTTGTTTCTTTGTTTGTTTGTTTTTTGAGACAGGGTTTCTCTGTGTAGTTTTGGTGCCTGTCCTGGATCTTGCTCTGTAGCCCAGGCTGGCCTCGAACTCACAGAGATCAGCCTGCCTCTGCCTCCCGAGTGCTGGGATTAAAGGCATGTGCCACCACTGCCTGGCAGTTTTTTTTTATTTTGTTTTTTGTTTGTTTCTTTGTTTTTGAGAGAGGGTTTCTCTGTGTAGACCTGGGTATCCTTCAGCTCACTCTGTAAACCAGGCTGGCCTCAGACTCACGGAGATCTGCCCACCTTTGCCTCCAGAGTGCTGGGATTAAAGATGTGTGCTACCACCACCACCCAGCTTGAAGTGTTCCAAGTTTTAACACCTCAGATAGTAAACACCAAGCACCTGGATGAGGGACCTGGTGTATAACAGTGGCTCTCAGAGGAGGCATATAGTCTAGCCTCGGTGCCAGGCTCAATCCCAAAGAGGCACAAGGCTATATCTTTGTCTAGAGCAGCTTAAGAGCAGTAGTTAAAAGGTGGTAATACCCCATGTGTCATTCAACAGATGAATGGATGGATACTAGAATGTGCTATACCTACCCATTGGAGTGCTATTCAGCCTCGAACAGGAAGGAAATCCTAGCACACTCAACAGCATTGACATATGATCAGAGCAAAATTTGAACTGAAATAAACCAACCACTGTGAAGGTCACATACTGGGTGATTCCATTTCTATTTGGTCTCTAGAAAAGTCAAATTCATCGGGCGGTGGTGAGGCACGCCTTTAATCTCAGCACTCGGGAGGCAGAGGCAGGCGGATCTTTGTGAGTTCGAGGCCAACCTGGTCTACCGAGTGAGATCCAGGAGAGGTGCAAAACTACACAGAGAAACCCTGTCTCGAAAAACCAAAAAAAAAAAAAGAAAAAGAAAAAGAAAAAGAAAAGTCAAATTCATAGAGACAAGGAAGTTGCCAGGGCTGGGAAGGAAGGAAATGGAGAACTGTTTTCAAGGAGTGCAGAATTTCTTCCTAGGGTGATGGAAGTTTCTGGAGATGGATAATGGTGACATTGCATTTAATATTGATGAATGTAATTCATACTGCTGACTTGGACAGTTAAAACATCATTGGCATGGTATATGTGTAATGTATATGTGCTCACATATTACAACAACAACAAAGGCTTGATTAAGCTGGGAATTGTGGCAAACAACTATAATTCCAGCACTCAGGAGATGAAGGAAAGAGGTTTAATAGTTCAAGACCAGCTTGGACTATATAGTGAGGCTTTTTTCAAATAAATGGGAAGAAAGGAGCAGTAAAGAACACTTATTTTTTAGCAGAGGACCTAGGTTTTGTTCCTAGCACCCACATACCTGAAAAAAAAAAGGGAAGAAAAAAAATAGAGAAAAATAGAGAGATAGAAAAATAAGCAGCCACAGTGAAGAAGTCAGCACCGTCGGCCTCTGGCCTCCCGGCTCTACTGCCTTGACAGCTGCAATGTCTCCATACACTAGTCTGCCTCTGTGACTCATGCCCAGCAATATTACATTTACCTTTCCAGAGAGAGGCAATAAACGAATAGGCTGTCGGTGAAACACTTGAAATGATACTTAATCTACTTCAGACTCAGGTGACATAAGAGCAGGGTCCCAAATCGGAGGCTGTGGAGATGGGTGAGGACAGTGGCTTGGGAGGGTCCCAAGTCAGAGACTGTGGAGATGGGTAAGGGCTGGAAGGAAGGTGGGTCCCAGCTTCGCTTCAGGTCAGTGTCTGCCTTTTTGACCCTGTGAAGCTAATCCAGTGAGCTGGGCTTCGAAGCAGCACCGAACACTCAGAGAATCTCCACAGAGGCGCTGAGAAAATGGCCCATTGCGATGTCTTGCTAGCTTTCTAAATGAAACACCCCAGTCTAGCAGCTCAATCATATTATAAACACATTATAAACATATTAAAAAGTAATTACTTTGGAGGAAGTTAACTGTGTCAAAATACAAATTAAGATAAAATTAGGAATGTTTCCACTTCCAGACTCCAGTTTGTGGAATATTTTTTGCATGTGGCTGTCACCTTTATGTTTCCAGTCATCCTGGAACTTGGGGTGCCACATGCGCTCTGTGAGCATGAGTGCCTCCTGTATGCCAGGTGCTGGCACCGGCCAACCTCTGGCAAACCTGTGTGGGTGTGCGTGACTGCCATGTTTCAACGTGGATGAGGGAGGTTCTACCAAGACAGGGCTTATCCATGATTGCATAATCCTCCAGTCAGGCTTATCCGGAGTTGCAGCTGACGGCAGGCTCTTGTGGGAGTTACTGTGTAGTTTACCACATGAGACTTTTCCCCTTAATGCAGAGGGCAAGCTTGGCATGGTGGTGTGCCTCCCTGTAATCTCAGCACTCAGGATATGGAGACATGAGGGTCAGTGCTTCTAGCTGGAGGTGAGCCTGGACTACATAGTGAAATACTGTCTCCAAAAAAAAACAACACACAAACAAAAAACACCCTAAGGCCTGAGAATGTGGCTTGGTGAACGAACAGTGGCCTACCATGAAGGAAGTCTTTGATCCTTAGCACTAGAAAAAGTGCAGCGGAAACATGAACAGATGCAAAGCAGCTCACGTTGACAATGGATTATGAGAAAGGCAAGCAGCCTTCTGGCAGTGGTCGGATTTCAGCATTAGCCAGGTGGTTAGAACACATGGGTCTGAGATGGACATTGGTGGTTTGAGCCTGTAACCCCAGCACTTGGGAGGCTGAGGCAGTAGGATTGTCACAAGTTCAAGGCAAACCTGAGCTATGTAATGAGACCCTGTCTCAGGTAAACAAACAAACAAACCGGGGAGATGGCTCAGTGGTAAAATGTTTGCCACACAAGCATGAGGCCTGAGTTCAGATTCCCAGCGTCCGTATAAAAAGCCAGGCTCAGTGGCACATACCTGTAGTCCCAGCACTAGGGAAGCCAAGCAGGGAGATCCCAGAATTTACTGGCTGGACAGTTTTGCCAATTGGTGAGCTCTATGGTCAGTAAGAGAACCTGTCTCAAAAAATAAGATGGAGAGCAGCTGAGGATGACAAGGGTGTAGGGGGTTGGGGTCCCTCGAGTCGGTCCAGGACACACGTGGACACCAAGTTCTCAGCACAGAGGAGATTTATTACCCAGGAGGGGCAAGTGGGGAGGTGGGGGGAGGAATTGCCTCTAGACCGGACAAAGACGGACAGCAGGCAGCACATGATTTTTGTAGAAGTGGGTTTTTAAGGAGAAAAAGGGGAGCCTGTGCTAAGGTGAGTTGGTAAGTCCTGATCAGACAGGTTAGCCAGTGTAGCCAAATAATGAATTTTGATTGTTGGAGTTTGATGTTTTGATAGTTAAACCTTGGTGCTCAGTCTCAGGAATGAGACGGTGGCCGGATAAGGGAATGGACTTTGGGGGCTAGCTTTAGGAATGTAATCTAACGGTTTAGCAAAGGAGAAGGAAGGGGAAAAGGCAAAACCTGTCGGCACCATGTTTGCTGTGCTCAGGCCTGTGTTTGCCATGCTTGGGCCTGCTAGAGCCCTTCAAACAGACATCGACTTCTTCCGTCCACATACAACCCATGCACATGCACACACATGCACGTGCGTGTATGAAGGCTATGATTTGGATTGCAACTTTGTCATACACAGCAGGATGACCTTGGCTATCCCTTTGAACCTCATTCTTCTCCCTGTTAAATGTAGGTTGTATGTACACAGTCAATATCCTGGCTCCAGGGGACACTGATGAGGAAGAAGAAGGCTCCAGTATCTTAAGTCTGCAGAAGTTACTGGCAAGTACCTTCTTGTTGGGAGACCTTGAAGTGTGATAACTGACATGAGGCAACTTTAAATTATGACCCATTCTCATTTTACAGATCAGAGGCCAGCATCATTTGTCCTAGCATTATCCAAGCACTTGAAGTAATAACATGCTGTCCCCATCCTATGATAGTGGACGCTGCTGACATTATCAGAGCAAAAAAAGCACAGAGTTCTTGGCTTTGTGAACACAGAGCATCGTCTAACTAAATAAGCCAACCAGACATTTGGGGACTTGATGGAATAGAAGGAAGACAGTTCAGTTACTTATTCTTTGTGGTTACCACATCTACTTCAAAATAAAAGGAGCTGATATGACCAGTCTATAATATGTATATTCACATACAACTTATGCTATATATATGTATATATATGTATATATATATACATACACACATATACACATACACATACACACACACAGAGACAGACAAAAGACCCATGACTATGGCTGCTTCCTGAATCCCAGACTGTACTTTGGTACTGAGTATATAGCCAATAATGTCACCAGGTTTCGGAAGACAGGAGTGGCTCTCTTGGGGGAATCTGGCAGCTCACTGTATTTGCACTTCTCCTCGGGGTGAACCTCTCCTAAGAAAGCTACATAGAGTACCACTATCCTCTACCTCAGAACTTCCTTTTATACCTTCCTTCCCCCAAACTTGAACACGGTCCTCCCATGTCTTGACTATTCACTAACATTTCAGTTGCTGCAGCTGATCAGCCATTGAGTGACTTAGGAGCATATGAGCATCCCGGATGCCTTTGCTTAATGCTCCTCCATCTTCCTTGAAGAATGTACTGCTTTTCTACCAGTCTTCTTTTGTTTTCAGAAAAAGTAGTGTTAGCACTCAAGCCTCCCTGAGCTTGATCCCCCAAGCCTTGACTCTTCTGTGCAGTCGCCGGTCCATTCCCAGTTCCCCTCTTTCTTGAAAACGAGGCTTACCACAGTAGCATTAAAGTGAGAAAACAAGCTGTTCAATCTTGCTTCTAAACTCCTTTTGAAAATGTATTTACTTTATTTTATTTGTATGAGTGTTTGGCCCACACATATGTATGTGCACCACATATGTGCCTGGTGCCCACAGAGGTCAGTCAGAAGAGAGCACTGGATCCTATGGAACTGGAGTTACAGGCTGCTGGGAGCCTGTAACTGGGCACTGGGAGTGGAGCTCAGGTCTTCTGCAAGAACAAGTGCTCTTAACCACAGAGACGTTTCTCCATCCCTAAATTATTTTTTAAAGTTTAGGTTTGTTTATTTATTTTCATTCTTTCTTTCTTTCTTTCTTTTCTTTTCTTTTGGTTTTTTCAAGACAAGATTTCTCTGTGTTGTTTTGGTGCCTTTCCTGGATCTTGCTCTGTAGACCAGGCTGGCCTCGAATTCACAGAGATCCACCTGGCTCTGCCTCTCTAGTGCTGGGATTAAAGGCGTGTGCCACCACCGCCTGGCTTATTTTTATTCTTTTACTTAGACAGAGCCTTATGTAACCCAGGCTGGCCTCAAACTCCTTGTATAGTCAAAGATGACCTTGAACTTTGAATCCTCCTGCCTCCACCTTCCAAGTACCAGGATGACAGGCCTGTGCTACCACTCCTGGCTTTGAGTTCTCATTTGGCTTGTGATTTCTGTTTTGTAACTGACTTTGCACTTTCTGTTCCCTAAGCAATCTTTTTGTAAGACTGTGGAGTTTGGACTGGTTGCCTCTTTCTCAGCTCCCATTGATTTCACGCCCTCTGCAATCTACCCTCGACTCTAGTGAGCAAACCCAGCACAGACTTTCAACCTTCTCCACTTGGCCTGAGACTCTGCCTGCTGTTGCCCCTTCCCTCCTGCAGACTCCTCTCCCTTAACTGATGTCACCCTTTCAGATGGATGATCATCGTGACTTTTCTTCAGCCACTTTTAGTGTGTCTCTCTTTGTTATTTGTGTGCGCGTGTCCTCACGTTGTCTTTCTCCTGCACACGCCTTTGCAGGGGTAGCATTTCTCAATGACTCATACCTCTCTTTGCATGTTATTTCCTGCCACACTGACTATAAGCTTGACCATGCATGGGACTCCATCTGGCCATGGATCATCAGCTCACCTGAAGCAAGCAGAAGCCTGACATGGACTTCTGCATTGGGATTTGCCTTCTTAGAAACTCCTCAGAGGCAGACAAGTCACAGAGGTCATGAAGATGTAGATTCCCCACCTTTTCCAGGTAAGCCCAACCCCCGCACAGCCAACCAGATGAATTATAGTTTCTAAGACACTAAGTTCATAGCAATTTGATTTGCAGTAGATAACTGGGTAAAGTCCTTCTCATCTGACAGTGTCACTCATACCGACTTCAGTTCCCGGCTCCTACTTAATGGCATCCCCACTTGAGAATCCCACAAGGGACCTTGAACTCACACAAAGCCTTGCATGCCTTTGCAAACTATTCCCAATTGCTGCTCTTTATCTTGGTTCATGCTGTAAGTAGATACTCATTCACTCAAGGTATCCTCTTTAGCAGTTTTTGTTTGTTTGAGACAGGGTCTAGAGTAGCCCAGGCTGGCCTTAAACTCATTATGTAGTTAACAATGGCACTGAGCTCCTGAGTGCTAGGATTACAGGCATGAGCCACTGCACAGAGTTTATGCAGTGCTGAGGGTAGAACCCAGGCTTCTTGCATGCTAGGAAAACATACTGCCAAACCTGCTACATCCCAGTCCCATATTTTTTTTCAGCATTGAAAACTGAACTGTGTGGTCTTCTGCATGCCAGGCAAACATTCAACTGCTGAATTATACTCAGAGCCTTTTGTTTTTTGAAACAGGGTCTTGTTATATAGCCAGGTTGGCTTTGAACTTACAGTGCTCTTGCTTCCACTTCCTACAGGGTTGTGCCACTACACTCAGCTCAAAAAAAAAAAAAAAATCTCAGTGTGCTATAAACCCTTTCTGATCTGGCCTACATTTATTTCTAGCTCCACTTCCTTCCCTGTGTGTGCTATGCTCTAACTGAGCCAAATTACTTGCGGTCCTGACACAGGCCATCTGCCTCAGGCATTATCAGCCAGTTTTTTCTGCCTGGTGGGTTCTCCATCCCCTGCCATCTGCAGCGTCCGGCAAGTCTTGGTTTAAATGTCACATCTCCTGTGCTGCCTCGTCTGCCTATCTGGGCAGACGCAAAAGGAGTCTCTTCAGAGTCATCACCAGCCCAGATTATACCCCCATTGCACACTTTTTGATTACAGCAATATGCTTAAATGTCCTTCCCACCACTCCAAAGTGTTCGGGAACCTCCTCAGAATAGGGGTTTACTTATTTTTGTGTTTGCAGTGCCCAACACAGTGTGTGGTACTCCGCAAGTGCCTAGTAACTGTTTGGAAATAATATGGAGTACTCTTCCCATTTAGAATATTTTTGTAAAAGTTCCTTATCACTAAGTTAGTACTAGGAACTTCCATGTATTAGGCTAGAAGTGGAAACAATGATATGCTTTAGGGGGGTGCTCACTCTTGGTCAGTATTAGTACACTGGATTAGTGGAGCTGGTAACCGGGAGGAGACACGGTAGCGGTGTGACAGAGTGCAAGCCAGTGAAGCTGCACTGTGGACCACTGCACTCTACAGTCCTCGCGGCTTCTGGCAGACAACCTATTGCCTCCCTCTAGCATAGGGTGAAATGGCTCTTCACTCCCACCTCTGTTCCTCATCCGTTTACTGTCCGCATTACCAACATTAATGTCAGCTGGATGGAGGCAGTGTGACAGCGTTGGCAGTTACTTTACACTGTCCCTGTTCCTGTTCTAAGCATCCCTCCATAGCTTTCTCCTTCTTTGCTCTAGTTTTGCACATTCCTCTTCTTCATACTCATTCTTTCTGTTTAAATTTCATTGTGTGTGTGTGTGTGTGTGTGTGTGTGTGTGTGTGTGTGTGTGTATACGTGTGCAAGTCGGATTACAACATTGTGAAGTCCAATCTCTCCTTTCCTTTCCCCTTTATATGGGCTCCAGGAATTGAACTCAGGCTATTAGGCTTGCAACGCAAGTGCCTTTATCTGATCAGTCATCTTCCTGGGCACTAGACTGATCTTTCTAAGTGAAGGTCTGGCTTGGTCCCCTTGCTGAAAACTCTTCAGAGACAGACTATAACTTTAAGATGGAGACTAGAGATGTCCACAGCCTTTTCTACTTCTTTTCTTAAAATTTATTTATTTTTTTTATGTGCATTGAAGTTTTGCCACAGAACTGGAGTTACAGACAGTTGTGAGCTGCCATGTGGGTCCTCTGGAAGAGCATTCGGTGCTCTTAACCTCTGAGTCATCTCTTCAGCCCCGCTTTGTACTTCTTTTGTCCAGTTTCCTCCCTCTATATTCCCACCACCTGGGGAAAGTCTGTCATAACTGGGGTGCCAATAGAAAGACACAGCCATTGCTCACCCAATGAGGAGATGGAGAAAGAATGAGTTATAATTTAACACATATATGCATTGGTGGAGATGGGATCTTTCAGAGGTCAAAGGAAGGACAGACAGTGCATTAGGAGTTGGGGGTGGAATTTCAGAGAACACCAAAGGAAAGTGGCTCCAGGCTCACTGGCAGAAGCCCGGACTCAGGGGGCTTGGAGGTCATGGGCACTCCTAGTTCGGGGCAGTGCCTTTTATGACCCTGGTCTGAAGACCCTTCCTGTCCTGATGAGTTCCTGAGTCTATTGAACATATAGTTGAAGGCCTCATATCCTAGGAAACATATTGTCCTGTCCCAGGCAGCAAGAACCACACCTTTATTTTATTTCATTTCTTTCTCCACAGTGGTGCTGAGGATCCAACCTAGGTTTTCATTCTGCGGGCTGCTGCTCTACCTCTAGCAACAGCCCTGCCCTGAGGAAGCTCTGTTCTTAAGCTGCCAACATCAGGGACTCCTTGCCAAAAGGGTCCATGTCCTGAAGACTAAGAGAGGGTATGGTGTACTGTAAACATTCAACAAAAGTTTTCTGAAAGTATGGTTCAAATGTCACTTAACTGACTATCTGTGAGAGACTCTCATCCTCGCTCTTACCCCTTCCCCCACACTGAGAGCTCAGTCTTATCACTTCTGACAGTTGCCAGCGGGGGCTCCTACAGTATTCTGGGCTAATGGAGATGGGACGGGAATTTTATCTAATGATTTTAAAACCAACATCCTATCTGCTTACTTAAAGGATACTGTGGACTTAGTGCTAAACATTTCACACCACATGTCCTTAATAAATTAAAAAGCACTGGAAGAGTACCACAAAAATAACTTAAAAAATAATTTGCTGAAACATAAATGAACCAATTCATATTTCTGTATGAGCTATGTTAAAAATCCAGGAGAACTCACTTAACAAAGAAGTTAGTTTTTAGGCAGAGGAACCAAAGCCAAGTTCACTTTAATTGGCATAATGCAGGCTAGCAGTAACTGTAAAGCTGATACCTAAGGAAGAAAAGGTCAATGTCGCCAGTGGGAACCTGCAGTTTTGGACTACATACGATGGTCATTTTTACTGTAAAAGGGTGGACTGAGTGCTAGACCACTCCATCATCATTTATATTTCCAATTGAGTTCTTCCACTGAAAAAAATTACAGGAAAAAAATATGCCATTACTACACAAGGCAGAAAAAGTATTTTTGATTTGTTTTTGGTGTTTCAGTATTTATAACCCCATGTATGCCTTCATTTGTCTACATACTTTCAATGGTTGTACTGAATCATAATTTAACACAAATGACTTGATTAGAGAAAGGAATGTAAATGTTTATTGTTGTTTTTCAAGACAGGGTTTCTCTGTGTAGCTCTTGCTGTCCTGGAAATCACTCTGTAGTGATTTCCAGGACACTCAGTGATTGGCCTCGACCTAACAGAGATTCTCCTGCCTCTGCCTCCTGAGTGCTGGGATTAAAGGTGTGCACCACCACTGCCTGAGGAATGCAAATTTTGTAAACGAAGACACAGAGCAATACTTTCTTCTTCCTAGGGCTTGCAAATTGATTCTGAAAAAGTTTAAAAAATTCACAGAGCATTTCCTCTCTACTGGGATTAGTGTACTTCATATTATACTTTAGAGTTGAAAGTATTTGAGAGACTGACAGAGCTAAAGTTTCAGTTGATGTTCTAGAAGTTTGGGTGCTTTTCAGTCATTTTGTATATGCAAATGACCCTCTGCTCCCAAGTACTGTAGTCTGGCCCATTATGGGTTATTTCCCCCAATACAGAAAAACTTATGTCTAAGCAGTAAGTAGTTCAGCCTTACTATGGGTGAGTTCCACCCCTCTGAGCTTTTGGAAGTGGGTTCCCTGTTTCCTTCAAGTGCCTGGAAACTCCTTTCAGCACAGGTACTTGTGTTTGTGTTTTCCTAAGTGCTATCTACAGGCTCCCACTCCATCTGTTAGTGCCCCACCTCCCTGGTCTCTAGCACCTTCTCACGGCCGTCAGGATATAAGCAATTTGGGCAAGCTAGCCCTAATTCCTTAAGGGTGCAGACTCCCGAATTGTTCTTTCTGCTCACTGAATCTCAACAAGACTCAAGGAAGGGAGGGACCTTGTTAGTTTTTCTCCACACACCTAGAACCAAACCTGGAACCTCTTAGGCACTGAATATAAAAAGAATGTAAAAATCTCCTGATGGGTTAGTTTCAGCTGGGTGTTGGAGAAAAAAGCAACCCACTGCAGGAGTTTACATTTGTCTGTGAATGACCCTTATGTGGCCCTAAGGTATTTGCATACTTAAAGCCAAAGCTTGTGAATGCAAATGATTCTCTTTGGGAAAACTTCAACTGGAGCAAATGGAGAGAAGAACGTTCCAGGCTTAGGGTAGTGGGGCGGGTGGGCCCTAACTTTTGGGCTTAGGAAAGACAAAGTTGCCTAGATCTGTGCCTGAGGGTTTTGGGTTTTTTAAGACCCTCCAGTTCTGCATCAGCAGAACTCCTGAAAGCCTGGACTTCTCACCCCACTCTCAGGACGGGATAAGGAGGAGATTAAGTCGGAGAGGGGATATGTGGCTGATGTTTTGTTCCACAATGGCTGTGTTTATCTTTGGCATATTACAAAAGAAAGTGTCCCAACTTTCTAGTGAAATATACAAGGACACAATAGGGAACCTCCTCATAGTCACTCGGAGCTATTTGTTGATCACACAGCGGAAACATCATACTTTCATTAAATGTAGAGGTCATATTTTTTTTAGCTTGTAAATTACCTTGAAATAGATGCATATCTGACTAGTGAGTTTCCCCCTAAAATATCTATTACAGTCTTACTTTGAGGGATATAAATGCAAATAAAAAGTTAGTGTCAGAATTGTGATTTTTTTTTTTTTAGTTTATGATACTGGGGCTATAAAAAGTAGATTTTTATAATTTTTAGTTTTCAATGTCAGATTTTTCTGTGATATTAATATATTTTTTGCTGATTACCTGTAAACTATTTGATGAACATGTTTCTTTTAAAATTCAACTTATAGTAAAAGAAAGCCAGAAGCAATGCACTTTAAAAAGCAACAGATTGTAAAATATTAAAAAAGAATAAAATATTTATAAAATTATTACTATTAGAGAATAAATGTTTAACAGATTAAGTTACAGTATAAATGAAAGAGTTTGGGCAAATCATTTGTCCAAATGAAGCACTGTGATTCCAGGCTCAGTAGCAGTGCCGCCATCAGTGGGTGAGAGGAGCATGCTTCGCACTTTCTCTACGATTTTTGAGTTCAACAGTACCAAATCTGTCATAGCTGGCTGTAGAACCTCCTTTATTTAAAAGTAAGTGCAATCCTTAACCTAATGGAACCATCTTAGAGTTTACAATTGTTGAGTGTTTTGGAAACAAAAGGTGTTTAGTAAATGTGTAAATATCTATTACACAAGAGGGAAATTAATTAAAAAATTTCTTCAAGGTTAATATTCATCTTATATCGGAAAGATAAATGGGCAAGAAGGTCGGATAGTTAAAGCTAGGAGATCATATTTAGTGCCACATTGGCCAAGGAATGATGAAAACACTCCAGTTCTGACACGTTTAAAAATGGGCACACATCCTATTTCTTTGTTTCATA
>CABHPQ010139205.1:0-10750 GCA_902168405.1 Peromyscus aztecus
TGAACATTCAGTAGACATGTGGTCACATTCTGCTACAATATGAAAATTCTGTACACACGAGGTAACTTACTGGGACAATCTGAATATTCTATACACATGTGGTTACAATCTGGGACAAAATTAAAATTCTATAGACATGTGTTCACAGTTTGGGAAAATATGAACATTCTATAGACATGTGGTCACAGTCTGGAACAATATAACCATTCTACAGATATGTGGTCACAGTCTGGGACAATATGAACATTTGGTAGACAATTGGTCAGTTTGGGACAATATGAAAATCTGTAGACATATGGTCAGTCTGGGACAATATGAATATTCTATAGACACGTGGTCACAGTCTGGCTTAAAACTAACATTCTATAGACATGTGGTTACAATCTGAGACAAAACTAACATTCTATCGACACGTAGTCACAGTCTGGGATGATATGAACATTTTAAAGACACACGGTAACAATCTGGGACAATATGAACATTCCATAGACATGTGGTCACAATCTGGGGCAATATGAATATTCTATAGATATGTGGTCAGAGTCTCCGACAATATGAACATTCTATCATCATGTCGTCACCGTCTGGAACAATATGAACGTTGTATAGACACGAGGTCACAGTTTTTGACAATATGAACATTGTTAAACCTGTGTTCAGTCTGGTACAATATGAACATTCTATAGTCATGTCTTCACAGTCTTTGAAAATATGAACATTCTATAGACAAGTGGTCACAGTCTGGGACAATATGAATCTTCTATTAACATGTGGTCACAGTCTGGGACAATATGAATATTCTATAGACATGTTGTCACAGTCTGGGACAATAAGAACATTCTATAGATATGTGGTCACAGTCTGGGACAATATGAACATACTATAGACACTTGGCCACACCTGGGACAATATGGACATTCTATAGACATGAGGTCAGCGTCTGGGACAAAATGAACATTTATAGATATTGGTCACTGTCTGGGACAAAATGAATATTCTGTAGACATATGGTCACAGTCTGGATCAATATGAACACTCTATAGACATGTCGTCACAGTCTGGGACAATACCAACATTCTATAGACATGTGGTTAGTCTGGAACAATATGAACATTCTACAGACACGTGGTCACAGTCTGGGCTATATGAACATTGTATAGACATGTGGTAAGTCTGGGACATTATGAACATTCTGTAGACACGTGGTCACAGTCTGTGACAATATGAACATTCAGTAGACATGTGGTCACATTCTGGTACAATATGAAAATTCTGTACACACGTGGTCACTTACTGGGACAATCTGAATATTCTATACACATGTGGTTACAATCTGGGACAAAACTATAATTCTATAGACACGTTTTCACAGACTGGGAAAATATGAACATTCTATAGACATGTGGTCACAGTCTGGAACAATATGAACATTCTACAGACATGTGGTCACAGTCTGGGACAACATGAACATTCGGTAGACAAGTGGTCAGTTTGGGACAATATGAACTTCTGTAGGCATATGGTCAGTCTGGGACAATATGAACATTCTATAGACACGCGTTCACTTTCTGGAACAACATGAACATTCTATAGACACGTGGACACAGTCTGGCTTAAAACTAACATTATATAGACATGTGGTTACAATCTGAGACAAAACTAACATTCTATCGACATGTAGTCACAGTCTGGGATGATATGAACATTTTATAGACACACGGTCACAATCTGGGACAATATGAACATTCTATAGACATGTGGTCACAATCTGGGGCAATATGAACATTCTACAGATATGTGGTCACAGTCTGGAACAATATGAATATTCTATAGACATGTGATCACAGTCTGGGAAAAAACTAATATTCTATAGACATGTGGTCACAATCTGGGACAAAACTAACACTCTGTAGACACGTGGTCACAGTCTGGGACATTATGAACATTCTATAGACACGTGGTCACACTCTGGGAAATATGAACATTCTGTAGACATGTGGTCAGAATTTGGGACAATATGAACATTCTATAGTCATGTGGTCACAGTGTGGGACAATATGAACATTCTATAGACATGTGGTCACGGTCTGGGACAATATGAACATTTTATAGACACGTGGTCACAGTCTGGCAATATGAACATTCTATAGACATGGTGAAAATCTGGAACAATATGAACATTCTATATACGTGTGGTCACAGTCAGGAACAATATGAACATTCTATAGACATATGGTCACAGCCTGGGACAATATGAACATTCTATATACATGTGGTCACAGTCTGGGCAATATGAACATTCTATAGACATGTGGTCACATTCTGGGACATTATGAACATTCTATAGGCATGTGGTCACAGTATGGGACAATATGCAAATCTATAGTCAAGTCGTCACAGTCTGGGACAATGTGAATATTCTAAAGACACGTGGTAGCAGTCTGTGACAACATGAACATTCTGTAGACATGTCGTCACAGTCTGGGACAATATGAACACTATTGAAATGTGGTCAGAATCTGGGACTATATGAACATTCTTTAGGCATGTGATCAGTCTGAGACAATATGAAAATTCTATGGACATGTTTTCAGTCTTGGACAATATGAACATTCTGCAGACATGTGGTAAGTCTGGGACAATATGAACATTCTATTGACTTGGTCTCATTCTGGGACTATATGAACATTATATAGACACGTGGTCACTGACTGGGACAATATGAACACTATAGAAATGTGGTCACAGTCTGGGACAATATGAACATTCTGTAGGCATGTGGAAAGTCTGGGACAATATGAAAATTCTATGGACATGTTTTCAGTCTTGGACAATATGAACATTCTGCAGACATGTGGTAAGTCTGGGACAATATGAACATTCTATAGACACGTGGTCACAGTCTGAGTCAATATGAACATTCTGTAGACATGTAGGCACAGTCTGGGACAATATGAACATTCTATAGACATGTGGACAGTCTAGAACAATATGAACATTCTATAGATGTGGTCACAGACTGGTACAATAAGAACATTCTATAAACATATGGTCACAGTCTGGGAAAATATGAACATTCTGTAGACACGTGGGCAAAGTCTGGGACACAATGAACATTCTGTAGACATGTGGTCACAGACTGGGACAATTTCAACATTCTATAAACATATGGTCAGAGTCTGGGACAATATGAACACTCTATGGACATGGTCACAGTCTGGGGCAACTTGAACATTCTGAAGACAGTGGTCACAGTCTGGGAAAATATGAACATTCTATAGACTCGTGGTCAAGTGTGGGCAAAAAAAACATTCTATAGACATGTGGTCACAGTCTGGGGCAATATGAATATTCTATAGACATGTGGTCACAATCTGGGACAATATGAACATTCTATAGTCATGTCATCACAGTCTTGAACCATATTAACATTCTAAAACACGTGGTCACAGTCTTTGAAAAACTGAACATTCGGTAGACATCTGGTCACAGTTTGGGACAATATGAACATTCTATTGAGGGGGTCACATTCTGGGACAATATCAGCATTCTATATACACATGGTCACTAAATGGGACAATATGAACATTCTATACATGTGGTCACAGTCTGGGACAATATGAACATTCTACAGACATGTGGTCACAGACTGGGCAACATCAACATTCTAATGACGTGGTCATATTCTGGGACAATATGAACACTCTATAGACACGTAGTCACAGACTATGAAAATATGAACATTCTATAATCATATGGTCACAGTCTCGGACAATATGAAAATTGTATAGACACGTGGTCCCAGTCTGGGACAATATGAACATTCTGTAGACATGTGGTCAGACTGGGACAATATGAACTTTCATAGATATGTGGTCAGAGTCTGGGACAATATGTTCATTCTATTGTCCTGGTCATATTCTGGGACAATATGAACATTCTATAGACACGTGGTCACAGTGTGGGACAATATCTACACTCTGTAGACACGTGGTCACAGCCTGGGGCAATATGAACATTCTATAGACATGGTGAAAATCTGGAACAATATGTACATTCTATATACGTGTGGTCACAGTCAGGAACGATATGAACATTCTATAGACATATGGTCACAGTCTGGGACAATATGATCATTCTATATACATGTGGTCACAGTCTGGGCAATACGAACATTCTATAGACATGTGGTCACATTCTGGGACATTATGAACATTCTATAGACATGTGGTCACAGTATGGGACAATATGCAAATCTATAGTCAAGTCGTCACAGTCTGGGACAATGTGAATATTCTAAAGACACGTGGTAACAGTCTGTGACATTATGAACATTCTGTAGACATGTCGTCACAGTCTGGGACAATATGAACACTATAGAAATGTGGTCACAGTCTGGGACAATATGAACATTCTTTAGGCATGTGGTCTCTGGGACAATATGAACATTCTTCAGGCACGTGGTCAATCTGGGACAATATGAACATTCTATAGACACGTGATCACCGTCTGGGACAAAATGAACATTCTCTAGACATGTGGTCAGTCTGGGACAATATGAACATTCTATAGAAATGTGTTCACTGTCTGGGACAAAATTAACCATCTACAGAAACTTATACACAGTCTGGGACAATATGACCATTCTGTAGACATGTAGTCACATTCGAGGTGAATATGAACATTCTATAGACAGGTGGTCAGTCTGTGACAATATGAACATTCTATAGACATGTGGTCACACTCTGGGACAATAGGAAAATTCTGTAAACATGTGGTCACTTTCTGGGACAATATGAATATTCTATAGACATTTGGTCACAGTCTGAGACAATATGAACATTCTATAGACACGTGGTCACAGTCTGGGACAATATGAACCTTGTATAAACATGTGGTCACAACTGGGCAATATGAACATTCTATAGACACGTGGTCACATTCTGGGACAATATGCGCATTGTATAGACATATGTTCACAGTATGGGACAATATGAGCAATCTAGAGCATATCATCACAGTTTGGGACAATATGAACATTCTATAGACAAGTGGGCACAGTCTGTACAATATGAACATTCTGTAGACATGTGGTCACATTCTGGTACAATGTGAAAATTCGGTGACACGTGGTCACTTTCTGGGACAATCTGAGTATTCTATAGACATGTGGTAAGTCTGGGACAATATGAACATTCTATAGATACGTGGTCGCAGTCTTGGACAAAATGAACATTCTAAAGACATGTGGTCACAGTCTGGGACAATATGAACATTCTATAGACACGTGGTCACATTTTGGGACAATATGAACATTCTATAGACACGTGCTCACAGTCTGGGCAATATGAACATTCTATAGACACGTGGTCACAATCTGGGACAATATGAACAATCTATAGTCATGTCGTCACAGTCTGGGGCAATATGAACATTCTATAGACACGTGGTCACAGTCTATGACAATATGAACATTCTGTAGACATGTGGTCACAGTCTGGAACAATATGAACATTTATTGACGTGGTCACATTCTGGGACAATTTCAACATTTTATAGACACGTGGTCACTGTCGGGGACAATATTAGCATTCAATAGATTTTAGAGACTGACCCAGATAGGTCTGACTCAAGATTGTTATGTTATGAGTCTGGCAAAACCAGACACCCTTGGCCAAACTACACGTCATGCACAATCAGGACGACCTTGGCTCAACTAAGAAGTATGCTTTTTAGATATAGCCTTGAACAGTAATCAGCCAGCTGCAGAGCCTGGGAAACAAAGAGACTTCACCTCCCCCCATCACTCTGACTTCTCTTGAAAATTTTCCACTCCCCTCTCTCAGTTACCCCTCCCTGCTTAAAGCTTTCTATAAAAGCAAGTTCACTTAATAAACGAAGCCTTGACACCTCCAGAGTGACTCATTTTCTCAATTGTGCCTGGCTTTCTTTCTCTCTCTTCCCATTTGACTTTCAGGTGTTTCAAGGCTCAAGACCCACGAATAACTTGACCTGCGGGCCGGGTCAGTGACGCCCAACGTGGGGCTTGAGGCACGAGATTCACCGGACAACAGAGGAAGAGAAGGTCTTGCCAGACATACATATCTAGATAATGGCCCCGGACAGCATCACTCTTGCGCAGTGGGGTTACTGTGAGTTAAGACTTGTCGTCCCATAAGCCATGGGCATGGTTTTGTCAAAAGAAATGCTCTTCATTAAGGAAATAAAGAGTAGCCTCAGGGAGAGAGGAATCAGAGTAAAAAAGGAAGATTTGTTTTGTGGAGGAAAAATGTGCCTGACGTACCGGGCTCTCCTCGAGTGGGGAGGTAAGTTCCCAGAGAGCAGCGCTAGGAAAAATGTCCCTGACGTACCGGGATCTCCCTGAGCGGGGAGGTAAGTTCCCAGAGAGCAGGGCTCCACGCACGGACAGATCAGGGACCTACGTGTGGGGGCAGATGTGCCCAGATATCCCCGGGTTCCCCCTCTGGAGGTTTCCTCCAGAACGGTCTGGAGGAAGGAGGCAGACATGGTGTCTCTCCTTCCCAGTGGAGAATGAGGCTGCATGCAGTTCATGGCCCCTCCCATCTGAATCTGTACTTTCAGTTTTGTAGCTGAATCATCACCTCGCGGATTATGTCTGTGTATCTGTTCTTGTCGTCTTTATGTGTTTTTGGAGTCTGTCTTTTGCCTCTACCTCTCTGTCTCTCCATATGGGGGATGCCCCACCTTCACCCCTAGACTTAACCCTTGCTCATTGACAGGATGTCCAGGAGACCGTTAGCAACAACAGCGTGATTGATAACCTCCTTTATTTTCCCAATGGGGACTGCCTGCAATTGACAAAAACTGTATGAACACTGAACAGAAAATCTGACTTTAGTCAGAGGAGTTAACAAAAACTTTTTTTTCAGGAACACTGGCAGCCAAGGACACACTCTATGCCCACTGCTCCCCCTCCCTTCCTTTATTGTGATAACTTCAAGGTCTCTTCTGCCGGCCAGCAACTTCTCTTGTTAACCCTTCTCTGTCCTGATATTGCTTTACATAAAAGGTTGTAAAAAGTCAGAGGGGATATGATATAAACTGTTTGTTATGGTTTCTTATACCTGCAAATACTGAATTTGAAAGTTAATTCTGGTTGGTTTTCATCTTAAAAATGGCTAATGATTCTACAAACTGCTTATATGAACAGGTATATGACTTAAAAATGTAAGCAAGCTTTAACTGTATGTATGTATGTATGTATGTATGAAAGTTGGATCCAACTGTGTGTATGTGTGCAAGTAATTACTGTTTTAAAAAAATATGTGTAACACCTAAGTACTTATGTCGAGTCTGGTTGCAATGATGAACCTTGGCAGTTTTAAAATTGCCAATGTCAGATGATGATCACCGGAAGCACCAGCCATAATAAAATAAAATAAAACAGACTATATGCTGCCAAAGGTGAGATCAAAGAAATCATCCAAGCCTCTGAATAAAAGATTAAAAAGATGCCACGTTTTCTCCCCCTTAAAGTAAAAAAGGGGTACCTTATTGTTGATATTACAAAAGACATTTGAGAGATCTCAATCTTTTAAAAACAGTTTTTATAGTTAAAAACCAATGACTTAAATATGTTTCTCCTTACCCAGGGTAACATTCAGGCTTAAAAATCTCTGTAGCCTCCTTGTATTTGCTAAGTTTGTTAAACTTAAGTTATCTGGATAAGCTGATACATATATATGTCTTATATTAACATTTTGTTTTGGTTTCTTTACTAAACCTGTATTTTATGCTAAAAGAACTTTAACAGATAAACATTGTTTTTGATAGTTAGTCATAAATCATCAAGTTTCTTTTAATTATAGTCAAGGTAAATAAGTACTGATGTAATATTTTAGGGATAAGTTTGCTCATTCACTTAATCCCTTGCATATGTTTTCAGGGTTAAGCTTGAAACAAGTAATTAGAAACAAAGTTTGTCTATTCAGATACCTGGACAGCTCTCATACTTCAGAGATCTACAAAATATGACATTTAAATGTTGATCTAAAAGTTTATTATATCAGACAGGCTTTCTGCCTGACAAAGGGCTAAAAAGGTTTAAAAAGAGGGCGAACTCAGCCCATCATGCCCACCCCCAAGCTGGACCAAAAGAGCTTAAGGACCTCACCCAGACAGCCTTGCCTCCTAAAGTAAACAAAAAGAGACAGGGTACTCGAAGGCGGGCGCCCACAGTGTCCCTCTCCTTTCCAGTAATAACTCGCTCGACTAATCAGTCTCGGAGTGCTGAGGAGATGGGACGGTCAGAGGAAACAGAGGAGCCAACAGAACAGCCAGACTCATCCAATGACCAGGAAGGAGGGGACACAGAGGAAGATAATGAGGAGACTGATAATGCGGTCTCGGGTTCAGAGGAGGAAGCTAAAGACAAATTGGCTGATGACAGGGAAGAGCCAAAAGAACCCGATAATCGTAGCTGTTCGGGCTCCCATACATTTAAGAAAATAAAACTTAGAGATCTGAAGGATTTACATAAGGCTGTTAGAAATTATGGCATCAATGCCCCTTTTACAATTTCTATCCTAGAAGGGCTTGGACAGGGAGGCAGTCTCCTTCCCCATGAATGAAATAAAATTGTCCAGTCGGTCTTGACCTGCAGTCAGTACTTGACCTGGAAGACAGAATTTATAGACAGAGCTGAAACGCAGGCTGCGTTAAACAAACACAGCCCGCAGATGGCCTCCTGGTCCATAGACAAACTGACAGGGCGAGGTAATTTCACTACAAAAAGTAAACAGAAAGGCTTGCCGGTGGGACTCTTGGCACAAACTTGGTCGGCCAGCACCTCACTGTCCAAGATAATACAGGGAGCTAACGAGCCTTATGCTCAGTTTGTGGCCAGACTATTGGAAGCTGCTGAGCGGATTTTTAGGAGAGGATGGTGCTGAAAACATGATGGTTAAACAACTGGCTTTAGAGAATGCCAGTGCAGCCTACAAAGCCGCCTTGAGGGACAAAACTAAAACTATGGACCTTAATGAAATGATTAAACTATGTAATAAATGGCAAGAGCCTGTGCCCTTACTTTGGGTACACCTCCTGGTTGCTAAAGAAAAGTCCTTCCTTTATATCCCCTGTTAGTGTGCCAGTTAGTGATGTTAGGAATAAGAACCTCCACTAGATATTTTAGAAAAGAGCCTGACGTTGCCATTATGCCATATGATAAGAAACACCCAGAATGGCTGTGCACCCGTAGTCCTGACTGGGCCATCCTTGTCTGCACTTATGTAGGGAAATTTGATACACAGATGCCCAGTAATAAACTCCTACAATTTTTCTCCCTTACTTCTTTTGTTTTCTCAAGAATACCCATATGGAGCCCATCCCAGATTCCCCTGTGCTTTTCATAGATAGGTCAAAAATTGGTAGGGGCTTTACAGGTTTTAGAGATGGTCCCAGTAATTCAACCTGTTACTTCCACCTTCCAAAAATTTTCTGAATTACAAAAATTAATCCGACAGAGGTCATTGCCCCTTTATGTTGGCCATATTCGTGCCCACACAGACCTGCCTGGGCCCTTAGCTCGGGGAAATGAGCTTGCTGATTCTGCTACTCATTCTATCTTAATTTCTCATCTAGAACATGACCAGGTAGCAGCTGCTCGTGAAGCTCACCTCCTTCATCACCTCAATGCTCGAACTTTGAGACAAAGGTTCTCAATTACCAGAGAACAGGCTAGGGAAATTATAAAAGCTATATAAATTGCCTGATGCTCCTGCCTGAACCCCATTATGGAGTAAACCCCAGAGGGCTTATACCTGGACAGATATGGCAGATGTTCCTTCCCTTGGTAAACTAAAGTCCATACATGTTACTGTAGATACCTTCAGTGGATTTATTTATGCCTCCGCTCACAGTGGAGAAGCCACCAAAGATGTTATCAATCATATGTTACATGTTTTCACAGTGCTGGGTCAGCCAAAATGTGCAAAAACTGATAATGGCCCGTGTAGATGTAACCAACCGTCTTATTAAATAAGAAACACAGAGCCAAGATAAAGGTAAAAACCCAAGAGGTCAGAGTTAGGAGCTTACCCGCATGCTGCTGGCTAGCTTCTTCCGCCAAGAAACCTCTCCGAAAAGGGAGCTACTTCCTGTGCGTTTGTCCTTAAATAGAGTTCTGGTTCTTCCTTCTCATTGGTCATAAACCCAACTACGTGGCTGTCTCATCACTGCCTCTCTGTACAGACCTCCAGGTCCTCTATGGTTGGTATTGAGATTAAGGGCGTGTGTCTCCAACTCACAGAGATCTACCTAGTTCTGCTTGCTGAGTACTGGGATTAAAGGCGTGCACCACCACCGCCCTGGCTTTCCCTATGGTTTGCTAAATAACTCTGACCTCTGGACAACTTTATTTATTAACATACAAATAAAATCACATTTCAGTACAAATAGAATACCACTATATCTCACCCTTTCTAATTTAATAAAAAGAAAAAAAAAGGAAAGTTGTAACTAATAGGAAAAACTATATACAAAAGTACAATAACTATATACAATATATACAAGTGATGAATACCTAAACAATGTCTAGTCCATTTGTATTTGACAAATTCAGAGAAAATAATTCCATTATCTATCCTAATTTGGTAAGTCCAAAATGTACCTAATTCCTTTCTATCCTAACTAATTTTCAATTATAATTAATTAATCTTTAAATATAACTAATTAATCTTCAACTCCCTCAGAGACCCAAGAAGGAAAT
>CABHPQ010139207.1:0-18816 GCA_902168405.1 Peromyscus aztecus
GGCATACCCAGCTTTCTACTTCCTGTTTTGAAACAAGGTCTCTCACTGAGCCTTAGGGCTCAACCATTATGGGAGGCTGTACGGAAAGCGGCTCCTATACCCTGCCTGTCTCCACCTCTCCAGCTCTGGAATTACAAGCACATACCACTAAACAAAAAAGCAAAACAAAACAAAAAAACAACAGAAATTCTGGGGGTGGAACTCAAGTCCTCATGTTTACAAGGCAAACATTTTACCAAAGCCATCTCCCAAGCCAAGCAGTAGCTTTTTGAAAGGTTAAGTATCATTAGTATCTACTATCAAGCTGGCACTTGCCTCCCAGGAATGAGCTTCCTAGATAACAATAAAAAAATAAAATAAAATAAAATAAAGTAAAATAAAATAAAATAAAATACACCACAGACCTGCCTGAGTCCCGAGATCTTTTCTCCCCAAAGCACCCACAGAACCCTCAATGACACCATTTCAGGACAGAGGCTAACTACACTTCCTACTAAATACTGTCCTTTTCAAGGGCAAGAATGGTCAAGGTGGCTGTGGTAGGCAGGTGACAGCTTGGGTGAGCATGTATCTAGGGTACTCCTGGATGAAGAGTGTAGCTTCCAAGGGTGAAGGAGAGAGGCATAGGTTACTGGCACCACCCTGTCACAGCAAAAAGCAAAAAGCAGCCAGAGCCTGTTCACCACTTTTTCTTTCTTTTTTTCTTTCTTTCTTTCTTTCTTTCTTTCTTTCTTTCTTTCTTTCTTTCTTTCTTTCTTTCTTTCTTTCTTTCTTTCTTTCTTTCTTTCTCTCTCTCTCTTTCTTTTTCTTTTCTTTCCTTCTTTCCTTCTTTCCTTCCTTCCTTCCTTCCTTCCTCCCTTCCTTCCTTCCTTCCTTCCTTTTTTTCTCTCTGGCTTTGACACCTTACACCCACACACACAGCTCCTGTCTGGGAAATGTGCCTTGTGTAGAAGGAGAGCCCCAGATTCCTGCCAAAGGTACTTCCAAGTTACTGCTGTTCCTTGCCAACAAGGAAGTCCCAAATCCTTTAAAAATCTCACTACTATTTAACTTTCCTTCCCAGCTCACCTGTGGTGTGCCTTCTCTCAAAACATCTAGAACTCAAAATCATGTATTATTTTTGCCTCTAAAGGATCTAGGAGCACAGCTAAGAAAATGCATCTGAAGAGATACTAGGGGACATTTTTCACTTGGATCACATGTTATAAGAAAGGAGCCACCAAACAAAATGGAAATAAATCCATTACCAGAGCTGTCAGGTCAGAGGGGAGGTTCTGGCAGCTTCAATAAGCCAAACAAACAATAGAATAGCATAGAAAGGAGATTTATTCAGTGTGGTCATATTGTGAAGAGGAAGATAAAGGAAGACGTTCAGTTACCCCTCAAGTCTGTTTTGCCCCCCGAGTGGGGGCTGAAAGGAGGTTTAGGTTCAAATGGAGGGCAAGAGGCAGGCACAGTTAAGCAGTCCTGGTGAAGACATCATTCCACCAGGACTGCCCTGTAACGTCTTGGCTCCCTTTCCTCCTGCAATGCAGTCTGATAAATTGTGTGAAATCCTTTTCAGGAGGCAAGTTCCTCCTCTAGCTGACATCAGAATTTTAACCTTTTCTTTCCTCAGCATGAGATTCCTCAGAAAATTGCAGTTACTTGGGATACATTGTTTTAGTACTCTGAAAGCCAAAGGGAGGGACATGAGTATTTCTTTCTCATTAAAGTATATTTCCTACTGGATTACAGATCCATTATCACCAGTTCCCAAATCAGGTGTCTTTCTGCAACCTAGTCTCACCTCTGTAAATATTCTTAAAGATGTGAGGAGGATATCAAACCCAATGTCTACTCTGAAGCAGAGGGTCCTCAGTTTAAAAAGTAAAACAAGCTAGAGTTAAGCATTATCACATCTACACAATTCACTCTATATAATGGGCAACACTAACTGTCAACTTGATAGGACAAGCCACTGGGTATGTCTGTGTGGGAGTTTCTAGACTAGGTTACTTAGTTTCTAGACTAGGGTGTTGACCCTGAATGTGGTCCACACCATCCCCTTGGCTGGGGTCCTGGAATAATAAAGGAAAAAGCCAGCTGAGCACCAGCATCCATCTCTATCTTCCTGAGGGCAGATACACTGTGACCAGCTGCCTCCATCTCCTGCCACCGTACCTTCTCCAACACGAAGAACTATAAACAAACCCTCCTTCCCCTAAGCTGCTTTTTGTCAGGAATTGCTTTTGTCACAGTGATGAGAAAGTAGCCAATGCATCCTGTCTGCCACTGAATCACAATCTATAGACCTGAAGGCTTATTTCATAAGGAACTTTCCCAGGGTGGTAAAATGAAAAATTCTGGAAACAAGATGGCAGCCAACTCCAAAGCATGCTGGGTAGATGGGGTGTGCTTGAACCATACTGGTTCCCTGTTTTGGATTCCAACTCTCACTCTAGTCATGCTTTCTGCTCATATCAGAACAGTATAAAACTAAAAAGGAGACAGGCTTCCAACAATACTGTAATTCAGGGGGGGATTGTGACTCTGTAATATGGTGTCACAGAGAAGCATCTGTGTATAACTCTTCTCCCTCAAGGATTCTACATAAAAGACATGGAGAAGATGTTTCCTTTAAAAGGAAGTGTATCTTTTCCTTGCTGGCACTTAGTACTTCTCATTAAGGGCCAAGTCATTCTGTCATCTATCCAATAAACTAACTGATCTAACAGCTTTCAAGGGTCATTTCACCATATGTCAATACCCAATCAGCATGTTCCTTCTGGGCAGTGACTACAGTGGCACCCAGAGGGTGGGACCTGCCAGAAGGAGCTTTCACCTGCCATGGGAAGATCCCACCTCAAAACAATTGCACAATCTATTAACATTTTAGCATACATACCAGGTTAATGGCAGGACTGGAATTTCAAGTCATACAAAGCAAACAAAAAGATCAATGGAGATTTCTGTTAGGAGAAATAAAGACTGAATTCACTGCCCTTGCAAACTAGAGAGGAATGGACAGAGCAGGAGCCACAATGCTCCCCAGTAGAAATAAGTGCACACCACCAGCTGCACACCCTAGGTGGCTGTGGCCTTCCCACTTTCTATGCTGTTTGTTACTATGGTTTCACAATCTCATGGAATGCCTCATTTTTTGTTGTATCTTCCTTTCTCAAATCTTCTATTGACGAATGTGGGTATGTGCAAGAGCCACAGAGAACACTGTGCATAGTGGCCAGAGTACCACCACTTGGTAGCTCTGTTCTTTGGCCAAGTGACTTAACCTCTTGTCTCAATTTCCCCTCTATCCAATGGCACTGTGTCTGTCTTCTAACAGAGGAGTATCATGAACCCAAATGAAAAGAAACACAGCCTGGGCCCATCACACCCAAGGCCATCACAGGCATGGATATTGTGGGGCCCTATGGAATCCTGCCCCTGCTTTCAATATCCAGCCATACTGGGGAAGGATTTGCAAATGACAAACACAGACCCTGTGGCCTGGAGCAACCACCCACCCACTCCAACCCAGCTGCCTGGCTGGGCCTTTCCTGAATGCTGGGCAGGCACAAACTTTTATTTAAAACTTTAGCCTAAGTTGGTCCTTATGCCATTTAGGAACTTTGGCTTGAGTCAATTAAAGCTTATCACAGGGCACCAGGCCCCTCATCCAGAAAGGTGACATCATCTGCAATCTTCAAGGTTGGCTCTAAGTGTGACCACTGCTGGCACCGGCAAGTTTTCCAAATACAAGTTACAGCAGAGTTCTCAGGGTACAAGCTGGGCCAGCAGACCTAATAGCCTGACTCAGCTCATGCTCCAATACACCTATTAAAGTGACAAATACTGATAAAAAGCAGAGAAAGAAGTATCCACTGTGGCCATATTTTGAAGAGGAACCAATAAAGCGTCCAGTGGCCCCAAGTCTATCTGCAGGGTCCTGACATGAGGGTGATGTTTAAATAGAGGACAAAGGGTGTGTTACAGCTAAACAACTGCTCAAGCTGTTGCATCCATCACTGACCCATCACTGTCTTAGCTTCAGTCTCTCCTGGCAGGAAGTCTGATAAGCTGTCAGCACTGTGTGAAATCTCTTCCTGAGAAACAAGTTCCTCCTTTGATGTGCACTAAGCTTTAGCCTTTCTTTTCCCTGAGCACTGGATTCCTGGAGAGGTTTTAATTCTTTGGGCTTCATTGTTTCCCTAGGCTGACAGTGGACAAGAGGGACACCAGTATCTTTTTAGAATTCCTCCTCTTCTGCCAGGGGTTGCATCACGTTTAAAACAACACCCATCCCACTTGTTAAAGGAATGTGACTAAGTGGGTGGCCAAGGTATGGTAGGCTGATCTTGTCATCAGGTTTTGCACCTAGATTGTCAAGACACCAGATGGGGAAGCCTCTGTTACAGCTGAGACACTGGAGGGCTACATTGCACACCGTGGAGGATAGACTGGCTCCAGTCCACTCTTGTATGGAAATAGAGCCTTGTGTCTCCTAGGTGGAACATTCTAGAACAGACCTCTCCCAGGATGTGAGGAAAGAGAATGTAGTTAGGAACTAGTTCCTCTGTAAGTATGTAATTAAGTCTAGGAGAAATCACCAGTTGGTACATGCTGAGACTAGCCGAGGAGGCAGGAAGGCCTTAGGAGAGCACAGCCCAGGCCCATGAAGCATCTCTTTACAGCAGGGCCAGGCTTGTACCTGAAGGAAGTTTCATCTAACAGGATGCCCCTTGAAGAGAGTTACCACAGGAAAATGACACCACTCTTCAGGGCTTGCTGTGGGAGATAAGCAAGTGTTTCTTGTGGACTAGAGACAAGTGGTGTCTGGAAGTCCCTAGACAGCTTTCAGGTGGGACTGATCAGAAAGACTAAGAGGTCAGGGAAGTCAGGGAACTGGAGGTCCAGATCAATGAGCAACTGAACAATAATCAGTCATTTAGAGTGCTGAAGCCTCCATCCAAGTTCAGGTGAAGATGGGGGGGTCCTGGGAAGAGCCATATCCAGAGGGTCCTGGGGGCTATGACTACTCCACATACATCATGTATACATTTTTTACTTGTCTATAGCTTCATAAACTGGAAACAGCACAAACTGTGTTCCTGGGTTCTGTGTGCCATTCCAATTAACTGTCGAACTAAAAGGGTCCTGGGATGTGGGAGGCCAGTTCCCACCTTTTACAGGGTTCCTATGAGGAGAGAATAAGGAATTTGTAGATAGAAAGGTAACAGGGATGAGACAAACAGAAACACAGGATAGATTCGAGAGGACCTGGATCAAAATCCACCAGCCCCTTCTGTCTCTTCAAAAGGGCTTTTTATAACAATGCCAAGGGGCGGAGCAAAAGACCTCCCCCTGATAGAGCAAAGCACACCGCACAGCCAAGTGCAGACCCTTCCAAACACCTGGTAACCAGGCACGTGGTCAAGCCATCCCCTATGCAGCCCTCCTGGGTAAAGCAAGCTCAGATCTCACTAGAAAATCTATGTGGGTTCCCATACTGGGAAGCTCCAATTTGTCACCTGCCAATCAGAAATGGGGTATACAGCAGGGCCAGGCCTGGAATCCAGCCAGTTACACTAACTTCTAGCTATGAGGGTCAGAATTAAATTGAATGGGAAGATACCCAGTCTGTGACACTAAGATAAATGCACATGTTCAATGTCCAAAGTGCCCTGCATGAACCAGACTGCTCCAGACTCAGTGGGGAGGGCAAGGTCTGAATCTTGCCCCATCCTTGGTATTTCTCTCTGCTCAAGCCTTGAGAGATTTCACGGTGGGCTGTAGGAAGGGGCTGCTAATGAACCAGTGTTTGCAAAGACTGCAACTGTGACACACAGGTGTCTTGAAAGGCTATAGGACAGAGTCTAAGCTCAAGGCCCTTTGTATAAGCTCACAAGTAGCCAGTCCTTACTCTTATTCAGCTAGGAGAAGATAATAAGCCATGGAACAAGCTGGGCTTGGGAGGACCTTCCCCCTCCACTTTTTTCCCCCAGAGCTGAAGACTGAACCCAGGGCCTTGCACTTGCTAGGCAAGCACTCCACCACTGAGCTAAATCCCCAACCCCTCCCTTTCTTAACACAAGATATGTAGCCTTGGCTAAGGTCAAGTTAGAAAGATGAAAACAAAACAAAACACAACAACAAAACCCTGAGGCCATGGAGGAAGCTGACAGAGAAGGGCTTCTGAACACTCTTTGAATCAAGTTTTCTTTCTCTATGCCATGGACTTGGGGTCCTCAAGTTCTCAAGAATTCTGCACAGCAGGAAGACTATGTGGGGAGACCGAGAAAGACTTCACTGGAAATTTGCACCCTATGGTGAATGGTCAAGCAGAACACAGCAAAGCTACACTCAATCCCAAAAACAATATTAAAAAGAGATTTCCATGCTTCTGGTCTTCATCTAATGGAGGAGTTAAGTAATGTTCCAACTGAGACATGCTATGAGAAAAGCTTATTTTCAGGCTCCAGTCCTTTCTAAAAATGGGTGTGTTGTGGCTGGCCAAGGCATTTGTCCAAAGTAAAAAGGTCACATACAGAAAACAAGTACATGAGGGGCCTTACCCTCCCAGAAGCTCAGGAAGATCACACACACACACACACACACACACCCCACATTCCCATAGGTGAGCACAGGTCAGATGCAGCTAAGAGCCACCTAGGGGCTCCAAAGACAAAGCCCCACCCTTCCTACACCCAGAGCCAGTAACCAATGGAGGGCGACTACTCTGGGAGTGAAGAGCAGAAGGTCTGATTACCTGCATGGACAGCCCACTTGACCTCAGAGAACAGCACTTGGACACATCACTGTCAACCATTTCTTCAGAAGGTTTGTCACACAGAATACTAACTCTGTGCCCAGTTCCTCCCACCCCCTTCTCACTTTCTGCCTGTGCACTTGACTCTATGGACTGTATCCAGAACCTCATTTAATAACTCTTATTGTGTTTGTTCTTTTATATCTCGACTTAGCAAAAGGTCTTTACACACCTTGAAGGATCTGTCAGTATTTCCCTTCATTTATGAGGCCAAGTAATATTCTATGTCCATACTGATGTGTTCACATAGCTTGAACCACTTTGCCCTTTTGTCTATGGTGAATGACATAATTCTGAGTAGGATGTACAAACACTATTCACCCAAAGGATTTGGTTGAATAGTCCCCCATATATGGACTAATAGGAATGCATTTCATCTACCCACTTTTGGAGGTTGCTTTTTTGGCAATATGAAGACCTTTAAAGCCAGACTGCTGTAATGTATGTACCTCTATCCCTCCTCAGTTGCCAGGCCAGCCCTGGGCTCTACTCCACTGCCCCTCAGACTTGGTAGTTTCAGAAAACAACAAACACAAGCCCACCTCCCAAGAAGTATAGTCCTTATCTGTCATGGACAGAGACAATGCTAGCTATTGGAGCAAGTACTTCCCAACGAGGTGCCAGGAAGGTTGGGCCCTCTGCTCTATAAGCCTCAGTTTCTACCCAGTAAAAGTGGCCACAGGCTTATCTCCCTTTGGTCCTTGCCAACTGCATGGACTGTGCCAGCTTCTATATTCCAATGTCTGCCACAGGTTTCAGTTCTTTCTGCTACTGTAGTATCTTCCAGAGAGTTCTCTGGACTCACCAAGGGGGTAGCATGGGCATGTGACTTCTATACTAACAAGGGTTATGGGGACGAGACTTTCCTTGGGTTGATGGCATAGCTCCACAGTAATCAATGTGGGAGTATATGGCCAACAGAATATCTTGGACCCACGTAGTCCACCCCAACCTGGCAACTTGAGTGTGCACCTGGGAAGTTGGAAGAGTAACCAGGCCCCTGCAGCATCTGTCATTCATGCCTGTGAGAAAAGAAAGCAAGCTATTTATCTATCCAAGGAAGAGTAATAAATAAGTCTGATTCTATAAGACCCAGACCCTAATGACAGCCAAGCAAGTGGGATAAACAAGCCTGACTTATTCAGACCCTGACCTGTGACAGCTAAGGAAACAAAGCTCTAATCAATCAGATGAATCTCCAGTTCCATGAAGAGAAATCTTGGTACTAAAGTATGCATAGTAAGTTGACAGGAGTTAATAAACACAAACAATCCTTGCTGTGAAGGTGACAAAGGATGTGTAGGAATAAGGGATAGTAGTACTCTCTTCCCAACCTGAGTTTCCTTCCAAGCTGTCTGCTAAATGTGCCCTGCACATTTAACTTGAAAATAAAATGGGTATAGATCTGAAAATGCTGGTCTTTCACATGCAGGGGTAAGGAATACACAGAAGGCTGGGAAGGAATAAACTAGCCTAACTTCAGGTGGTCACCACTGTGGGTGGGAAACAAGGACAGAGGACAGGACTGTCATCTATGTCACAGCCTAGAAAACATGTTCTCTTCACAGAGACACTTGCATACCAATGTTTCTACAACAGTATTCACTATAGCTAAGTCATGAAACCAACTTAAATGTCCAACAACAGAGGAATGCATAAAGAAAAAGTGGTTTAGATACACATGGAATTCCTTTCAGTCATTAAGAAGAATGAAGCCATATCATTTATGGGGAAGTGGATACAAATGGAAAGAATCTCATTAAACCAGACTCAGAAGAACAAATATTGCCTGTTTCTCTAATTTGTGGTTCCTAGATTTTATACAGATACACAAAGTCACATATATATAATATGACATACAAGCATAAGCTAAACTATTAGAACAGTGGGGACCAAGGTAGCAGGCAGGGTAGAGAGTCTTATCTTTTAAGAAAAATTTGTTTTACTTATGTGTATGTGTTGTATGAATCCTAAATGGTCTTATAATAAAAAACCAGAGCCAGATATTGGGGTAAGTGCTGAAAAATTAGAGAAAACAAGCCACAGCCACTTCTCACCTTGACAACTACTCAGCTGTCTCCATGAATCCTCAGACTGAATGCCTCTGAGTCCTCAGTCAAAATCTCTCCAGTTCCTTTCTCCTCATGCCTTATATGCCTTTCTCCGCCCAGCCATTTCACTTCCTATTCACTTCAACCTTCCTAGCACTAGGATTAATGGCATGTGTGCTTCCCAAATACTGGTAGCAAAGGCCTGAGATCTCCAGTGCTGGGATTAAAGGTGTGTGCCACCACTGCCTGGCTCTGTTTCTTCTAGACTGGATTAATCTCGTGTAGTCTAGGGTGGCCTTGAACTCACAGAGATTCAGACGGATCTCTGCCTCTGCCTCCTGAGTGCTAGGATTAAAGGTGTGTGCCACCATTGCCTGACCTCCCTGGCTAACTCTGTGGCTAGCCCTGTCCTCTGATCTTCAGGCAAGCTTTATTTCCTAGATGACAAAAATATATCACCATGTGTGTGCAGATAGTCTTGGAGTCCAGAAGAGGGTGTCAGATCCCATGGAGCTAGAGTTACAGGAGGTTGTAAGCTGCTCAGTGTGGGTGCTAGGAATCAAACTTTGGCCCTCTGCCAGGGCAGCAAGCACTCTCAACTTCTGAGCCATCTCTCTAGCCCAAATCTATATTCTTTTTATGTGTACAGAAGTATACTTTGAAGAGTTGTAACGAATGGCACTGACAGGGGGGTCCCTTTTCCTCTTACAGCAAGACTTTCTCATCTGATGGCCATGAGAACCACAGTGGCAGGGATGTCCCACTACCCATGTGGGGAAGGTCTTTAAGTTTGGAAGATAAGCTGAATATTAGGCAAATGAGGCATTTTTAATATGGGGGCACATTTAGGGCCCAAGGATATAAAATACATATTATTAATAATAATCATCATCATTAATAATAAGGTAGTAAATACAAGGTGGTAATGTGAATACAGCAGGCCAAAGTTAATCTTTGATTTTTGATATTTCTTGAACTCAGTATTGAGGTTTCCTTAGACTTTCTGGTCAGTCTCATGTGTGCATCTGGCTTGTAAACTCTGAGCAATAGGACTAATTCTATACCACATTTCACCGGCTCAGAAACTGCCTCGCATGGTTGACTTCACATACATACAAACACCAGTTTTACCGAGAGGCCATAAATTCGGTCTTTTAGGCTATACACTCAAATGTTTTCAACACATTTGTAGCTGGGCAGCTATCACCAGCAACAAACCCCCTGCTTCTTGGGAACCACTCCAGTGCCCACCAGGCCCTTCCCCACCCAGGTCCTGGCATCTCTAGCCTTGTTCTATTGTATCTATATATTAGATCTATTATATCTATCTATTAGATCTATAGTTTATCTGTTCTGGGCATTTCAGATAAATGGAATCACACAACACAGGGCTGCATGTGGCATGATGTTTGTTGTTTTTTTGAGACAAGGTCTTGTGTAACCCAGTTTGGTTTGGAACTCACTATGTAGCTGAGGATAACCTTGAGCTTCTGATCTTCCTGCCCCTACCTTCAGAGTATTAGGATTATAAGTATGCACCACCATACCTAATTTATATGCGAGGGATCAAAAGCAGGGCTTCATGCATGCTAGGCAATCATGTTCCCTATTGAGCTACACATCTCTAGCCCCCAGTAACATGTTTTCCAGGTTCACAGATGGTGTGCACACATGTGTTTGTATTTCTGTCCCTCTCAATGCTGACTGATATTCTCTTATGTGCAGACTTTTTTAAAAAAATCCATTTATCCAACAATAGGCTGACCATTTCTCCACAGAATAATGGTTCTATATTTTCAGTAATTCTGAAGCAAAGCTCTTGGCTTAGCTCCAGATTGGCATTCACTCAGCATGCAGGGAAAAATGGCACAGCTCAAACACCCAGCTCACCTTCTCCTGGGCCGACTTGACCACACTAGAGACATTCCCAACTGTTAGCTGCAAGGACTGTGGCTGTGGCTTTTGCTGGAAAGAGAGATGCAGTGGGCCCTGGAAGAGAAAGGCTGTGTGAGGAGAAATTCATAAATGTAGCTTGGGTTTTATTTATTTTTAAATACACACTTGCTACAAAAAACCAAAAACAAACAAACAAAAAACCCTGTAACAGAACATCCTAGCAATGGTTAAATCAATAGGTTTACACCCCCAAGAACCTGCCAGTGTTGGACTTGACAAGCACTTGACAAGCAGGATCCTGTGAGGAGGGAAGGATGGACAGGGCAACTGACTCAAAGTGAAGCATCATGGTGAGCCCCAAGATTCAGGATGGGAGAGAAGTGCAGCCTTAGGGCAGGCTGTGGGTACATCTTGCCTTCTCTGCTGTGTCTCTTCCTTATGAAGGAAGTGCTCTTCTCTCGATGAAGGGAATTACCTCTCCTGCTTTATGAGGTTGTAGGGGCATTGCTACTTGAGGTACCATCTCTCTTCTCCTTTTCCACTGCTGGGCAGAAACCCAGGACCTGGCATATCTCTTGGATGTGAAATGACACAGAAGGCTGCTGGCTGGAAAGGCTGTGTCCTCAGCCTTTGCCTCACAGCCCTCCAGAGGTGCCTGACTCCCTAGCCACTGGAACTCCATGCATTCTCCAGTGGGCACTGTGTCTCTCTTGTTTTTCTTTTATTTCTTTTTTTTGATGTGTATGTTTATTATGTGTGTATGTAAACGTTTGTGTGTGTGAGTGCATGCACATGCGTGTCACAGTCTGAATGTGGAGGTCAGAGGAAAATGTTGGGTATCAGTCTTCACCTTGATTCATCCTTGTTTGAGCAGTCTACATGCACCAGGCTAGCTGCCAATCAATTTCCTGCCAATTAATATTTTCCTGCCTCTGATCTCTCCATGTGAGCTCTAAGATTATAAAGACACATGCTACCACACATGACTTTTACATGGGTTCTGGGGATTCAAACTCAGATCCTCATACTTGTACAGCAAGTGGTTTACCTATTTAGTTAACCTCTCTTTTTTCTGGGGTGGAGGAGTCTTACAAGTTAAAAATTTCCAAATGAGGGCTGGGGATATTGCTCAGCTGGCAAAGTTCTTACCTAGCATACATGAAGCTTTAGATTCAATTGGCATGGTGCTCCATCTCTGAAATCCTAGCACATGAGAGGTGGAGGCAGAAAGATCCGAAGTTCAAGGCCATTCTTGGCTACATATTGAATTTGATGGCAGCCTGAGTGACACAAGACCCTGTTTTTTGTTTTTGTTTCTCGTTTGTTCTTTAAATTTCCAAATGGCATATATATATAAAATCAATGTGACTATAAGGCAGTAAAATTGATTCTTTAAAAAGTAAATATGGAGCCAGGCGTTGGTGGCGCACACCTTTAATCCCAGCACTCGGGAGGCAGAGGCAGGCGGATCTTTGTGAGTTCGAGGCCAGCCTGGGCTACCAAGTGAGCTCCAGGAAAGGCGCAAAGCTACACAGAGAAACCCTGTCTCGAAAAACCAAAAAAAAAAAAAAAAAAAAAAGTAACTATGGGCTTAGACAGCAAGCCAAGGACTATCCTCTTAAAATGAGTTCTCTGGAAAGTCCCAGCTTATATTCCAAGATATTCTTAGAGTGAAACCTTCTTTAACTTTTCCTGCCAGATAGTCTTTCTTCTTTCTTGTCTAAAGTGCTGACTGAGTGTCAAGAAGCTGCTGCCTTTTGTGTGTCCTGTAAGTGAGGACTCCACGGCAGTGAGCTAGTTACCTATATGGGTATGAGCAAAGATAGGAGACAGAACTGGCATGTAATGGGACCAGAGGTGCTTGGGCAGGCCTATCACAGAAGAGTAGTGACATAACTCTCTCTATATATCTCTTAAGAATTCTTAGAGATCAAAGTCAACCATAAAATACATAGTTCATTTTTATTTAGGATTTAGAACCTCACCCTGTGCTAACAGCACCCACCTCACTCCTTAAACATCATGAGAGGTGGTAAAATCTACATTGCGGGAGGGATGAAGTCACCATCTTTAGGCTATACTGGCAGAGTCTGGGACTGGAGCTGGCTTTGGTGGCAGCAGCTGGCTAAGGACCCTATGAACTTGCTGAAGTCACCGCACTATGAGCTGACCATATGTGGCACAGAGGCCAGTGCCAAGCAGGTGCCATCAGCAGAGTGCACAGATGCTGAGGTAAGTCAGCAGAACAGAGCACCCCAGAAAAGCCTGGAAGCACAGGGCTGCCTTCTTTTCACCGGACAGATATGTCCCAGAGCCACATCAGGGCAGGTAGGGTGGACACTCCTTCTTATGGTGCCTTCTGGGTAAAACCTTGGAAAGATCTTTAATGTCCAGGCATGCATGCTCTTACAAAGGACATACATTGTAAGTTAAAATAAGGATGGAGGAGACTACCTTTCTACTTCTAATCCACCTGCCCCTGTGGACTCAGGAGTAGAGTGAGACCACAGCTTTCAACCAATTCCTGCACTGCTGATGTTCTGCCCGAGGCTAGCAACACCAGTTCACAGCCACCTGCCCTGACTAAAGGAAGACTCTGAATACACACGAGAAAACTCTCATGTAAGAACTGCCAGAAAAACACATATTTACACACACACACCATTACAAACACACATATACACACAACAAACAAACAAACAAACAAATCCTGAGAAGTAAGGTGGGTGACCCTTAGACCCTGATCCATATTACAGAGCTTCTGTGATTAAAACTGTGGCTCTGAGTAATGAGGGAAAAAAAAATCCAGAACAGACCAACTGAAGTAGAAACTCAGCCATAGGGCCTCAAGTGGAAAACTCCACACCATGAACCTTTGTTTCAAGCACAGGATTGTGCTTGAAAAAAACCTGTGTCAAATTACTTTCAGTATGTGCTGGCCCGGGCACCATGCACACTCCTTAAGGTGTACATGAAACAGAAGAGAAGTTCATATTAGGCTCAGGTCCCATCCCTGAGATATCTAATTATGCATATGCAAATATTTCAGAATCAGACATCAAGAACACTTCTGGCCCAAGAATTTCAGATAGGAATGTTGCATGTAGCAACAGTAACAACCCAGGGCACTGGGAAGGTGGGGTTAATTTTAATATTTAGTGCACTTGAAGAAGTCCTCCATGTGAATTCCAGGGGTTGAACTCTGGGCATCATGCTTGGCAGTAAACATCCTCACTCAGAGCCTTCTCTCCAACTTGATTTTTTTTCCTTAGTATTTTATTTTCTTATATATATTTTTAGTGTAGGAGAGGGCATGTGCATGCCTTAGCATGCATGTGGAGGTCAAAGGACAATTTGAGAGGGTTCTCTTCCACCAAGCGGGGTCTAATGATTGGACTCCAGTCATCAGGCTTAGCTACAGGCACCTTTAAACCAAGATGTGAAAGAAACTAGACAGAAAAACAAACACTCACAAGGAAGCCTAGCATGACACATGAACTATATAACCACTCAAAGTGGGTAGGAGGATGGATATTAAGAACATTCAGAAGACCATCCTGACTGTGCACAGAGCCTGTAATCCAGCACATGTGTTTCTACAGGGTTAGCAATGTGTGAGTTACCAATGTGATCAAATAACTAACCAAGCTAAAAAACTAAAAGTGAAGAAGAGACTGATGTCTCAGTTGGTAAAGCTCTTGCTATGCAAACTGAGCACCTGAATTGCATCCCTAGTGCCTAAGCAAAACAGGTGTATTGACACTTGCTCACAATCCCAATAGGGGAGGTCTGGGCTGGCAGACAGAGGAGGATACTGGAGGCTAAAAGTCAATGAGTTCTAGGCCAATGAGAGATCCTATCTCAAAAAACAAGGAAGATGGCACCTGAGGAATGACAGCTGAGATTTTCCTTTGGCACAGGCAAACATACACATGAGGGTGGGAGACACGTACATACACACAACAGAAGAAAGAAGACTATGATGAACCCTGCTGTAGAACTAAAAAGCAAAGTACTGATATGCATTCATGGTTTAGAAGTCAAATACTGATAGACATGAAAACACACGTTTTCATGCCCACAGTTATGCTGAAGCTCTGTCCACTGGAAAGGTCTAGAACACCGAGAGCTAAGTAGTGGTATGCATACATCCTTTTCCAAATAAATGGAACTGAAGTTTCTCAGAGAAGTGGTTTGATCCAGGGTCAGAGGGGGAGAAAATACAAGGTGAGCAACACACACACATACAAACACACAACACACACACACACACACACATGCATGAACACGCACACACGTACATGGCCTTGTGGGACCATAAAGCAAGAAAAGAAACACAAGTGTGGGCTGGTGAAGAACACAGCTGGCTAGAGAAACACACAGCAGCAATTTAGGCAGCAAAGTAATATAATGGGACAGGGTTAGGACCCACAGAATAATTTAAAGAACAAACAAAACACAAGTCTACAGTGATGTACAACCAGCTAAATACACATGGAGGAGTGACCATTCCCTGTCTCAGCAGAGGTCCAGTTAATAACATAAAGGAGGAAATAGCAAATCACCATTAAGGAAGCTCCATGTAGGTAATTGTTGCTGGTGAGTCACACTGAGGGACACTAAATTGAGAACAGAAACATCCAAGGATACATCTCCCAAGACATGGTAACTGCAGCCACATGTGGAGCCATCTCACAGGACCCACATTCCTAGTAGCAAGTTACACCAATACCAAGACCTCCTCAATACTGAACAGTCATGGGGTACTGTTTCTGTATGTACAGCCTCAACTCAACAGCAGGGAAAAGCAGACAGATACTCAGCAAAATAACAACACTCCATTTTATCAAGTTCATAAATAACAAGACAAAATGAGAAACCATTACAGACTGTGGGAGACTAAAACGTACCAACTAATGGTCATAGGAGACCCGAGGGGGCCTTGAGCAATAAGATGATGTACAGAGAAAGCTGCCGAGATTGAGAAATGCTTTTTTTTTTTATTAAAGGGATTGTGATAATGTTAATGTCTTGTACTGTTACAATGTTAATTTCACTGTTTTTAGTTGTAGCTACAGTAGTTCCAGCTGGTAATGTAACTGTGCCCAGGTTAACACCTTGTTCTATACAATGTTAATTTTATTGCGTGTTTGGTTGTAGTTACACTGTTAACCCCTTGTTCTACCTGAATTTCTCCAGTTTTAAGTTATAACAACCCTATACCAACAGTAATTTTGCTCTAATCATTGAGTGATAGTTATGGGAGGCTAGGTGAGTAACACATAGAAACTCAATTATTTTTCCAACTTTTCTGCAAATTCAAAAAGCAAATCAAACGGTTTTCAAAGGAGAGTTTACAAAAGAGCAGCCCTGGCTCATGATAGGCATTGCTCACAGCTTCATACAGGCTCACAGATCTCTATGGCATTCCCTTCTGCAGAAATAAAGAGAGATCAGACTTGCCCAAGATCACATAGCTAGTGAGTATAGAGTTGGGATTCAAACTCCAGCAGTAGCTCACACATATCTTCCACATGGTTAAAGAACCCTCTTCCCTTCTCAGCCACCAGAAGTGGGTTGGAGTTAACTTTGGCTAATTCTGGTTGGTGTGGATAAGACACCCACTCTTTCCTGAATTCCTGTCTTGTTGGGAACACAGCTGAGTACAAAGATCAGCTCCATTGGCATTTGTCCTGGCCTTCACACTGGTGATCTGCACAGTCACAGGCTAGCTTCCTTTCACATTTCTTTTCTTCGGAATAATGAAACAGAGCACGTTAAACACCATGTTGTTCTTTTGGGGGCCTGTTGACTCCCAAGTTTGAGACCTGCATCCAGACGTCATGGTGTACGTGGCCACTATCTTCTCCTTCTACCAGGCATATCATTTACACCACTCAGACACAGGGCTTGTTTCCAGCCACTTCTGAGCTGAGCATGAAGTCCACCTCTGTGCGGACAGAACCGAGCTCTGCCTTAGCTCACAATACAGAGAGCAGATGGAGCCACAAGTGACGAAGAGGGGGAACAAGTGCAGACTGCTGAGTGTGTGGAGTAGGGCAGCATCCTTACAGAAGGGGAGGAGTCAGGCATTTCTGAGATTTCAAGAAGTTATATAAGGAGAAAGGGGATACACACTATAAGGAACTCTGGGGTGCCTAGTGGGAAGGCCCTTGTACTGCGAAGAAGCCTGAGTGTTTGAGCTAGAGAGAGAGGAGAGAGAGAGGGAGAGGGAGAGGGAGAGGGAGAGGGAGAGAGAGAGAGAGATGGGGGCATGGTAGAGTTCACAGAGGTGCCCCAAGCCCATTTTCCTTTTCAGTGGGGAACAAGCTGACCCAGGGCCCTTACGTGGAATGGCTGTCAGAGTCTCACTACTAGCCTTCCTGTGCACAGCTTCTGCCATTGGTTTTTGTAAGCACAACTGAAAGTCATTAGGTGATGGGACGACTGCGGTTACTGGCCACTATTTACATGCAAGTTGCAGAGTCTCAGAGAATCAGTGCTATTCAGAACATATTCCTAGTTCACACTGACTCCCCATCCTCTAAGGACTGTCCAGCAGTCTCAGTCACTTGTGTTAGAGCATTCCTCTGAAGAAATCCTGGTTTGAAGGATTACAGAAATGAACAGATCTGAGAATCTTCCTAATCTAGGGTCACTGCCAGTTCAGAGCAAGGAGGAAACACCAGAGAAACCCATAACACCAGCAGCAGAGCATGGGCTCTGAGACCAGCACGTGCTCCACAGAGCATCACAGTGGAAGGGAAGCCCTGCAGCCACATGTGAGGCTACATGCTACCAGCATGATGGCATCCCAAGCCAGGGCTGTGGAAACAGCAACCTTAGGTAATCTTGGTTGGTGTAGGGGTATGGGCCATCACTAGTGTAACTGATTATTACCACAACCAAAGTGTTCATGTGACTGTAGGCCAGTCACAAGGTGACCCTGAGCAACTACCTTCAGATAATACAATACTTTCTGGGTTCTCTGGCTCTCAGTTACAGAAATCCAGCCCCATCAATGGGCATGGTTTTTTGTAAGGTCAAGCTCGGTGGAGAAGTGAGACTTAACACTAAAACCACCATCTGGGACGTGTTGCTGGGCACAGCAAAACTGACTCACAGATGGCTTAGAGACAGGTGTGCACAGTGTCTTCTCACCCACGGGGGAGGAAAGTATCTCCTGTTCTCTACTCTTCAGCTAACCCAAATCTTGTGAATGTGGCACTGTGATGGAGAAGCAGGCAAGGATATTTCTAATGATTCCATAATTCCCACACACTGGAAGACAGCTGACCAGCTTCTGGGACAATGATGGCTTCTCCTCTTTCCCACCCAACTAATCACCCTATAAACTACTTCTGGAGTGATGGTTGGAACTCACACAGCTATACTTATAAGAGCACAAAGAAGCCACCATGAGTCACAACTTAGTTCTTGGATCACAGGGATTCAGCTACATCACTCATGCCCTCCTCACTGGACCTCATTCAGGAGAAACACTTGGGATTCAGGGATGACTTTGCTTCCCACAGGGCATGGCTGTAGCTGAGACAGGAATATGAAGAAGCCAGTCCAGGCTCAAGGTTGAGCTTGACCTCTCAGCTCTCAGGCTTCAGCTCCTCACTTCTAGAGAGAGAAGGGGTTGGGCAGAAAATTTGAAAGTTTCTTTCCATTTTAAAACAACTATGGGGCTAGGAAGGTAGCTCAGTAAGCAAAGTGTTTGCTATGTAAGCATGAGGATCTGAGTTTGATTCCCAGAACCCAGTAAACTAAATTAGGTGTGGAGGAGGACCATGGTTGTAATCCCAGCACTGTGGAGGTGGAGACTGTAGAGGCAGAGACAGGTGGATTCTTGAGATTCTTGGGGCTTGCTGACCAGCCAGTCTAACCAATCAGTGATCTCCAAGCCAATCATAGACCCTGTCTCAAAATACAAAGTGAATAGTGTCCTTGAGTTTGTCTTCTAGTCACCACATGTACACACACAAGTGCATGTGCACCTGCACACACATCTCTCTCTCTCTCTCTCTCTCTCTCTCTCTCTCTCTCTCTCTCTCT
>CABHPQ010139208.1:0-14266 GCA_902168405.1 Peromyscus aztecus
CTAAAAAAAAAAAAAAGACAATGATGGTTCGGTAGTGGACAGAACCTGTCTTGAGTAGGGACTGCTTCGATATACATAAATGTGGCCTTCTAGTTAATACTTTAAAAAATGTTTTATTTATTTAAGGTTTTTTTTTTCATTTTACATACCAACCACTGTTCCCCTTCCTTCCCCTTCTCCTGGTCCCCCCACCCTCCTGCCCCCATCTACTCCTCATAGTGGGTAAGGACTCGCTTGGATAGTCAACACAGGCTGACATACTAAGTTGGGACAGGACCAAGCCCCTCCCCGATGCTTCAAGGCTGAGTAAGGCATCCTACCATAGGGAATGTGTTCTAAAAAGCCAGTGTCCTGGTCCCATTGTCAGGGGCCCCACAAACAGATCAAGCCACACAACTGTCACCCACATTCAGAGGGCCCAGTTTGGTCCCATGCAGGCTCCCCGGCTGTCAGTCCTCATTTAAGTAACTAGAAGAGGAAGATGGACTTGGGTCATGGTGTTCACTGGATTTCTTTGTCCTTTCCAGTATGTCCACATTGAATAAACCTTTTTCTGCTTTTCACTATTAACTTGGCTGCTTTAACTGGCATGTGAAGGATGAGCGGCTATACCTAGCTTATTGGGATTTGACCCCCATGACCATAGCAATATCACTAAGCAAAATTTAAATTATTGGAAAAGTTGTCAATCTATACATATACAAGTATATTAACTCTAATTTATAAGCGTTATATACAAGATATTTTCTTTTGCAAAGTTTAAATTAAATGCATTATTTCATATGTGTGTTTAATACATTCTGATCATATTTACCTCCACCCTCTGTTATCCTCTTCCTTCCCTCACTAACAATCTCTTTCTCTCTGCAAGACCTCCCACCACTTATATTTCTTTTTGTTTTGCTTTGTTTTCCTTTATTTTGCATTGTTTTGTCACCAACTGAGTTTAACCAGGGCCATCCACATGAACATGGTGTGGAGCAGTTTTCTAGAATATGGGGGACTCATCAGTGGCTACAAAACTACTGAAAACATCGGTTTTCCTTCTACTAGCATCCATGTAGTTCCCCAGGGAAGGGTCGGCAGTGCCTGATCCTTTCTTGTCCAGCACTAAATGTTGCAGGCCCAGTGCAGGCAATTTTAGCTGCTGTAAATTCAGGATTGTAAGCACCATGCCATGTCCAGAAGATAATATTTCATGGCCCCTGGTATCATGATTTAGTTCTTATAGTCTTTCTAAATTCTCTTCTACGATTTTCTTGGAGTCTCAGAGGGGTGATACAAATGTGTAACTGAGCATACAACAGTCACTTATTTTCAGTATCTTGAGTACTGAGTAACCTCAATGCCATTTGCTGCCAAGAGAAGCTTTGTTGATCAAAGATAAAAGTACCATTTGTCTAAATGCATAAACATAAATATGGAAAAGGCAATTTGACAACATTATCATTAAGCAAAATAATAGTATTAAGTTCCCTTATTCATGACCTATGGTATTTTCTAAATAGGTTAAGAGGGATAAATATGGGTAGCGATCTTAGTAAACTTAAAATATCATATAATACTCTTTAAAATCCATTGAAATTAAATTGTTAATAATTCTCAAGTCAAAGTGTCATTTCTTATATTTTCCCCTCCTAATGGTCTACTTTTCCTGGTGGGACCTGAACATAGGATACTAGTCTTATGAGAAAACCCTTCACTAATTTGTTCCCCAGAAGAGCAGTGTATGTTTCCAACATTGGCTAGTACAGAGGGTACCAAAGACAGAGTCTCTGATTGTACCCAATGGAGGACACAGTTTCACAATGTTTGTTGCCCTCCTTCCTTCAGGAGGTAACTGTTAGAGATGGAAAGAATGGCAAAATATTCTTTCTAATACACTGGGGACTGTTAACTAGTTTTTATGGGTTGAGTTATAAAAACAATAAATGTCCTCTTATATTTTTATATTTTCTAGACTTGATGCTTAACAGTAGGCATAAACTGGGACCCTTTTCCTTTCACTGAGTTGCCTCATTCAGCATTGATTTGAGGGTTTGTGCCTAGTCTTAATGTAATTTGTTATGTTGCGTTCAGTTGATATCCCTGGAGGCCTGCTCTTTTCCGAAGGGAAACAGAGGAGGAGTAGATTTGGGGACAGGGGAGGCAAGGAGGGGAAACTAGGAGGATTGGAGGGATGGGAAACTAAGGTTGTGATGTATTATATGAGATGAATAAAAATATTTCATTGAACTCTGATATTATATGTACCCAATCTTATGTTCCTTTGGATAGCAAAAAAATTTCTTTCAGAATTGAAATAGACTTTATTGAAAAACATGCCCAAATGGTTTTAGCATAAGCCAGTGAATCATGAGAAGTAAAAGTTTACATGCAGTGTGATTAGTGGAGAGAGAGAGAGAGAGAGAGAGAGAGAGAGAGAGAGAGAGAGAGAGGGCTTCCACAACTTTTCTTTGAAGCAAACATTTGGGGGAGAGGATCAAAGCAAATCTTTTGCTACCATTCTGAAAATGATCATTGAGAAACTACACATGAAAAAAAAATGACTCATTCATTTTTCAGTTTCTTGTTTTGATAGTATAGAGTTGCAACCAATAAACTCTGCTTAATTTAGAAATCTTTGGGAGATCATTAAATTATAAAAAACTTCTTTAATATTTCTCTTCTTTCTTGTCATGACAGTACCCTTGATTTCTTATTCTTACATACTTAAAATGGAATTATTTTAAGTGTTTAACTTCAACATTTCCTCCTTGAGTCTTATAACTGAAGTTATTTTACTCTTTAAAAAGTCATATATTATAAAAGGAATTATAATTTAACTGAAGACTATAATATAGAGAAGGAGAAATGGATTGATTGAATTAGGACAGGAAAACTGATTGAGGCTTAAATTAAAGATGAAGTATAAATGACATGAAAGTAATGCATTTTCCAGAACCTGCACTCTATATTTGAAGGGAGCTTTTAGTGTCTAGCTACTTTGGTAGTTTTTAAATGAAATATATCCATTTGGAGGATTAAAGGGGTCAGAAGTATTGGAATTTTCAAACTATGTTAATATTTCTATTATCATTCCTACATGCTCAAGATGACTCAACTTCCAAGGTATTTATTTTGCAATTTGTCTATTTTTTTCCATTCCTGTGGTAAAATATCCTGACAAAATCAACTTATGGGAGAAAAAATTCTGGCCCACTTTCAGTGTATAGTTCACTATTGTAGGCAGGTCAGGCCTGTAGGATCTTGAAACAGCTGGTCACACTGTATCAACAATCAGAAAGCAGAGAAATGGATGCATGCCACTGCTCAGCTTGTTCTCCATTTATCCTATCCAGACAATAATGCCACCCTCAGGGCATAGGTGATCTGACATTAATTAATGCAATCAAGATAACCTTCTCAGTATAATCAAGATCATTTAACAGAAGCCAATCTAGCAGGTGATATTCTAGATTCTGGGAAGTTGACAATTAATGCTAACATTACCAGGTCCTAAGAACATTTTATAGTCTGGAGTACATTTGTGGTGGTTTGAAAGATAATAGCCACCAAAGGGAGTGACACTATTAGGAGTTGTGGCCTTGTTGGAGTAGGTGTGGTCTTGTTGGAGGAAGTGTGTCTCTGTGGAGGTGGGCTTTGAGTTCTCACATATGCTAAAGCCACCTCCAGCATCTCAGACCACTTCCTGTTGCCTATGAGTCAAGATGGAGGACTCTGAGCTACTCCTTCACCATCATGTTGCACTCTGATGATAATGGACTAAACCTCTGAAAATGTAAGCCACCCTAATTAAATGTTTTTCCTTTATAAGAGCTACTGTGGTCATAGTGTCTCTTCACAGCAATAGAATCCCTAACTAAGACAACATTGGAATAATTATCTAGTCAATTTTCTCAAGTAAAATACTAAGTTATAAAGTAATAAGCATTAGCTTACTATTGCAAATATAATATGATTATACATATATATGATTTTATTAGGACCAAAAGAAATTGATAGTCATACACAAATATAAGTGAAAATTGTGTATTTTCATATTTTTTGTATTGGAATATTTTTATTTGTTTTTACATCCTGATCAATTTCCCCTCCCTCCTCTCCTCCCAGTTCCCACCACCACCCTTCTCCCTCCCCATCTATTCATCCTCCTTTGTTTTTCTTCAGAAAAGGACAGGCCTCTTATGAATATCAGTGAGCCATGGTATACTAAACTGCAGTGAGACTAGGCATCTCCTCTCCTATTGAGGTTGGAAGAGGGCAACCTGGTAGGAGGAAAGGGTCCCAAAAGCAGGCAATAGAGTCAGAAGTGGCCCCTGCTCCCACTGTTTGGGGATCTTGCAAGAAGTCCAAGGTACACAGCTGTAGCATGTATGTAGATTGTATAGCAAATGGATGAATCTAGAAAAGATAATCCTGAGGGAGGTAACCCAGACCCAGAAAGATAAACATAGTATGTATTCACTTATAATCAGCATTAGTTCTAAAGAATAACCATGCTACAATCAACAGACCCAGGGAAGCTAAGTAACAAGGAGGGCTCAAGGGGGGGAGGCATATGAATCTCACTGTAAAGGGGAAATAGAATAGATGTAACTGGTGGTTGGAGGGAGAGATATGGATAAGGAAGAGAGGATGAGAGAAGGAGGGATCAGGTGGGGAGAAGATGGAGGGGGAAGTACTGGGAGAAATAACTGGAATGGGCAGGGGGCATCTCCAGGATGAGGTAGAAACCTAATGCAATGGAAACTACCAGGAATCTATGAGGATGACCCTAGCTAAGACTCCTAGTAATGGGGGATATAGAACCTAAACTGGACAGTTCCTGTAACCAGGCAGTACTTCCAGAGGAAGGACTAGGACACCAAGCCAGCCATGATATCTTTGATATACAATGTGTCCTGCCTACTTGATGTACTGGGGTAAAGGTGGAACAGAAATTGTGGGAGTGGCCAATCAAGGACTGGAACAGCTTGAGAGGGAGCCCACCCATGACACTGCCTGGAGGGCCAGAACCCGAAAGCTGGATAGCCTAGGTAAAAAAAAAAATTCAATGAAATGATTGCTAATGATATTCTGCTATACTCATAGGTTGGTATCTAGTTCAGTTGTCATCAGAGAGGCTTCATTCAGCAACTGATGGAAACAGACACAGAGATCCACAGCCAAACATTAGACAGAGTTTGGGGAATGCTGCAGAAGAGAGGGAGGAAGGATTATAGGAGCCAGAGGGGTCAAGGACACCACAACAAAACTCAAAGAATCAACTTATGTAGGCTCATAGGGGCTCACAGAGACTGAACTGACAACTAGGGAGACTGCATGGGAAATTGTGCTTTGTTAAAATACCTAGAATTTTGCTAGGTTGCCTTCAAGAGATTGAATACTTTCTCCTCCTTTTCAACCTCAGACATGACAGAAGACGATTTGTGTGTGCTTCCATCAATAGAAAGAAGTAGAACTGATATTTTGTGACTTCTCAAGCTCAATCCGTAAGTGTCTTTTCTCAGGACACACACCTTAGGCACTGAATGAATGGACATTGAAGAAGTCTAACTCCCAGGAAGCTATTGTTCTGGAGAGACTTTGCTGAAAGATCACTTATGGTAAAGAAAGAAGCCAATGAAGCTACACTGTGTCAGGCCTTAGTTGTTAGATTTTTCTATGTGTCGACATCTGCTATGAGAAAGAACAAGCATTTACATGATCCCAGTTTCCATCCTTTGCAAAGACCTCACTTAAGCTGTCTGAAGCAGAAACAAGTTGTCCCTGCCAAGCCCTGCATACACTCTTGATTTGTGAGAAAAATAAATGCTGCTGTTTTAAGCTACAACATGTTGGAGTAGTCAATTATATACCAACTTTTTACTAGAAAAAAAAAAAACTTTTGAATTCCAGTTATTTCCATTTACTGTTTGAACTTCAAGGAAGTTGATACAGGATCTCTTTGTAAAGCTAATAACTACCATGAAATTCATAGGACCTGAAGGAGGACTTCCCAACCTGGTATGCAGGTACCTCCTAAGGAAGTGAGGAGGAAAGAATTGAAATATATCTTTTTAACAAATCACCTCTTGCTATTTTATCCCCACATCATATCCCAAATATTTGCTATTATCTGTGAAATGTTTTCTCCATTCTCTAGCTATAAACCATAGCAAATGAGCCATAACAAATGAAAGTTCTGTTTGCTTAAAGCACACACATACACACTAAAAACACAAATTCTTAAACTAGGGTGATAATTGAAGTAAATATTAAAGTAGGGTACATGTCAGTAGTCAGGAATATGGTTTGATAAGAGACTTAATGGTTCACTGAAGATCCATCAAGCAAAGAAGTAAGCCACTTATAAATTGTAAGTGCACATTTGAAAGGGGAAGCTACGGTATGTAAGGACTTTGAAATTTGTTCATAAGATATAGGATTTGTAAAAAAAAAAAAGAAAAAAGATGAGGTAGAATTGTCAGATAAGCTATGACTATGTCATAAAAGCAAGTAGATGTGAACTGCAAATTCTGTTTTGATAGTGAGGCTACAGAAGTGACTTTTGGTGTTGTCAACATGACCTTTATGTGAACAATCTCAGCAGAAAGATGGAACTAAACCCAGAATGAAATTAATGACACAAAATTGGAGACTGTACTGTGGACAATCTAACAAAAACCCTTTTAATGGCTGGAATTCTCAAAGTAATCTTTCCTCATCATGATGTCTCCCTATCACACAAACCTTCTTTGGGTTTAATAAAGAATAGAGGCTGGCAAGATGACTTAGCAGGTAAGGATGCTTGTCACTAAGCCTGAAGAATTCAGTTTAACATAATAGAAGAAGAGAACATACTCTTATAACTCTTACTGCCACACATGCCCCATAACACACATGTATCCACATTTATACACACACACACACACACACACACACACACACACACACACACACACCAACTAAATATTTAAAACATTTTTAAAAGTACTTTTAAAACTAGAAATGAATGAAGAGGGATCTGGAGAGAAGACTCAATAGTTAAGAGTGTTTGCTATACAATCATGAGGGTCAGAGTTCAGATCCCAACATCTATGCAACCAGCTGAGCATTCAGTAACTCAAGGGCCAAATGTGTAAGATCATTTGACTTGCTACCCAAGAAAGCATGAGCCTCAGGTTCAAAGACGCTGAGTATTCAATGGAATACGCAAATAGTGACATATGAAGATATCTGACAACCTCTTCTGGCCTTGGCACTCATGCACAGATACACAATTGAACATATACACTCATAGAATAGATAGCTCGATAGATACATATCTTTAAAAATAAACAAAAGAAATTAAGAATGGCCTGATGTAGGGATGGTAGGTCTTTTATCTTCTATGGTCAAGACTTTGGTTCAATAATTTGCAAACTCCAATTTAAAAAAGAGAAAAAGAATACATGAGGTGAAGACAGTAAAGTAAAATAAAAGGAGCAAGAGGAAAGCTAATGCTAACAGTTTGTGCGTCCTCAGAACCTAAGCAAATGAAAAACCACTCTCCCCAAATAGAAACACTATTCCCCCTCCTGCTTTCTTTCCTCTCAAGCTCTAAATTCTTCCTACTGCTACTGTGCATTAGCAGAGCATCCACTTAATCTTCTTAAGCAAATTCACCTGGGAGAACTCTTTGGAAGTTCATCTTAGTCTTTCCAAAATTCAAGATAAAAAGAAGAAAACTTAGTTTAAAGCCAGCAATCTAAATTAGAATGTATATGTGTACTCACAAAAATAATCATAGAACACCATTCCATGGTGAAGTATTCATCTGGGCGTCCAGAATGGCAGTTGTGTTGTGTGACTATCTAGATCATGCCAAACTATATAAATCACATTTTGGAAAAAGTGTTAAATAATTTCAAACCTGGTGGACTTAGGAAAATATCCCTAATGGTTTATTCAAAATAATCATACATAATCTAACCCTAAATAGTATTTGAATGTGACCACAGGCAGTGATTTCTAAAATATCACTTAATGCATTGAAGCTCCATTCCCACTGTACCTTTTACCTAAATGCCAACACAAACAAATCTTGGTATACACATGCCCCACAGACTTTCCCAGTTTTCTGTCCAATCAATCCATACATTACAGTGCTAGCAGTTTCTCATTTGATTCTCAGTAATAAGATGAAGCTTTATTTTTGTAACATGTGTCACAGCCTCACTCTTGAGACTATACTCCACCTAAATTAGTAAATCCAAAAATGCCTGGGCAGTTTGTAAAAAATATAAAAGGAGATTAATATCTCTAAAAGGGTATTTACATCTTCTTCCTAAAAATTCACCCTACAAATTGGACAATAAAATTTCCAAGAGGCTCATGTTAAAATTATACCTGAATTTGACTATAACTTTAATGTATTAATTAACTCTAGAAAATGTCCCCCCAAAAACAATTAGGAATGAGTTATCTTATGCACTAATATTTAGGTTGTCAAATGTTACTTAAAGCAAGCCTTTTCAACAAAAAGCTAATTTGTACACATGATAAAACATATACCCACAAGACATTAAAAAATAAGATTTATTTTTCTCTTTAATTATACTTAAGTGTGCTGTGCCTGACTGTGACTTTGTAACTGTGAGTGCTGTTTCCAGAAAGGCTAGAATAGCATATTGAATCCCCTGAACTGAACTGCAGGTGGTTTTGAGCTACCTGATATGTATGCTGGGTACTAAATGTGGGTCCTCTGTAAGAGCAACGAGAGATATTAGCTGCTGAGATAACTGTCAGTCCCACCAAGGGATACTTAAAATTTTCCACAGCATACAAATAGCTATCCATGTCTTCAGTTAGTATTTGCAGCAGAATACTGTCTTAAATAAGAATGATGAACATAAGCTATACATGGTGGCCCACACCTTTAATCTCAGCACTTAGGAGGCAGAGGCAGGTGAATCTCTGTGAATTTGAGACCAGCCAGGTTTACAGGGTGAATTCCAGGACAGACAAAGCTATGTAGAGAAATCTTGCCTAAAAAAAAAAAAAAAAAAAGATGAGCATGTGCTCCAGAAAATTGAGGAATGGGCTATAGGAAAGAGATCAAGGGATAAGGGATACTAATATTTGATGACTGCCATTTGAAGGAATCTAATTAAATTATTCTATAAGTTGCAAATCAATATTATAGTACTTATATGTAATATTTTAGATGCATGTAGCTTGATAAAATCAGGAATTTAAGTTGTTTATTTTGATTCACGTTTCTCCAAGGTTGTATATTTAAATTGACTAAAATATTTTTATCCTAATACACAGTACTTCTCATTGGCATAATAAAGGTGCCATCTGCACATGTATGACATACTTCAATATTCACTACTATTGTAGATTTCTCTCTGATCATTTTCACCAGGAGGAATAAATATCACTGAGATTTATAGAGCTCTTCTCTAATTATTCAAATTATTTTACTTTATATGTACTTAATCTCTCCAGTGTGGGACAAGCATGATATCTCCCAGGGATAACAATGAAAGGCCATAATGCTTAATGAATGCTAATGAAATTTAAAATATTACTTTTCAAATAGCTAATCGATTAAACAAAGATTACACTATTCTTTTGTTTCAGATCAACTTGAATGCGTAAGTAATTTATTCAGTAATTCAGTTTAGATACTAATTGTGGTGGTATTGTGTTCCCCAAAATATTATGTATCCTAATAAACTTATCTGGGGTCAGAGAACAGAACAGCCACTAGATATAGAGGCCAGAAAATGGTGGCACACACACCTTTAATCCTATCACTTGGGAGGCAGAGATCTATCCGGATCTCTGTGAGTTTAAAGCCACACTGGAAACAGCCAGGCATGGTCACTCTCACCTTTAATCCCAGGAAGTGAGCCTTTAATCCCAGGAAATGATAGCAGAAAGCAGAAAGGTATTTAAGGCGTGAGGACGAAGAACTAGAGCTGGTTAAGCTTTTAGGCTTTGAGTAGCACACTTTAGCTGAGATTCGTTTGGATGAGGACTCAGAGGCTTCCAGTCTGAGGAAACAGGATTAGCTGAGGAATTGGCGAGATGTGGAAGCTGTGGCTTGTTCTGATTCTCTGATCTTCCAAAATTCACCCTAATACCTGGCGCTGGGTTTGATTTTATTAATAAGAACTTTTAAGATTCATGCTACAACTAATGACTTTGAAATTCTTAAGATGAAAGGTAGTATAAACAGACTTGTAGATGAAAATTTTTTGTCCTACCAACTTAATACTTTTAATATTTCCCAGTTTGGGAGGAATAATCAGGAGATCCTACCCCTATTATTAAAAGTCTAAGCATGTAAAGTTTTGGAAATCATTTTTAATTTCTGTAAAAAATGCTATGAATTCAGTTTTCTTTGTGTACATAGAATATTTTTTTTCAGATTCTCTGTAGGGATCATATTATGCCACTGCTAAAATCTTTCAAATGTATTTTTCTATGCCATCAACTCAGAACATTTTAGAGTAATTAATTACTAAATATTAGCTGAGGTTTTTTTTCACTCTGTCAATTTATATGTTAGAAAGATTATGACTGAGACTTATTGGTTTTTGGCATGGAGGAAGAGCTATAGATACCATGCTAACCAATTATTTATATAATTTATGAGATTCATTCAGGTATTCAATTTAGTGACTATAAAGGGACAGTGAAGCTTAGGAGAAACATTGAAATAGTCTCACCATAGTCTGTACAAATAAGGCTGGTAAAATCATCATAAATAATTAAATGTTTATTACATATATAATTTTATAATAACTTGCTACATTATTTAAAACTATGATCACCAAATTGAATAATTTTGTTGCATATAAATAAATAATAAAAATTTGGAAAATTAGGAAAAAATAAAGCAATTTACATAAATATTACCCTTAATAAATAACTGTATTTTATTTAATTATTTAATAATGTTTAATTTTACATAAGATATTATTTATTACTTAAGTACAACATTTATGACTTTTAAATATGCTTATTGACTACTAATTCTTATGATACTATGATCAATGCCTTAAATCTTTAAATTTTTTATTCAATCAATCAACCAATAGCATTGTTACAGTTGTCACTTATTTTAAGTTATTTCTGTTTCAGTTAGCTGTTTTATAATTCAATGTAGTTAGTGTTAAAAATAGTAACTATAGCCCTTAGCCAAGAGTTCATAAAGACACTGAAATTTCAGTTAAAATTTTGTTAAGCTTGCCAAGTGATAGCTTGGTGCTTCTCAGCATATAAGTAAGAGTCAACAAATATCTTAATATTTTCTCTTTCTTTTCCATGGAGATCCAATCATTTGTTATAAAAACACTTTTCGACTCCTGGGAAGACCTGCCCACCTTGGCCCCAGGTTCTGGCCACCGGGCAGGCTCCCTTCTACCTCCACCCCTACTGGGAAGGCTCCCCTTATCCAAGGTCCCCTGCAGACCCTGCAGTCTCCAAGCCCTGCCCCCAAGCCCATCATCCCCGGAGACCCCTGCCACCTCCTGAGACTTAGAGACCGGCCCCCAGCTCCCATCCTGCCCCAGACTTCCCTTCTGGACAAAAGCTCCCATTCTGCCCCGGACTTCCCTTCTGGACAAAAGCTCCCATCCTGCCCCGGACTTCCCATCTGGACAAGAGCTCCCATCCTGCCTCCGACTTCCCATTTGGACAAGAAAGTCCCATCTGGACAAGAGAGAGAGACTTCCCGAATCTGTCAGCTCTTTCTGCACCAAGTGTGCTGATAAGACCAAGATCGAACACAAGGAGATGGGCAGACGTCAAGGCAGAAGTACATACAACAAAATGAAGAGCAATACAGCATCACCAGAACCTAGCCCTCCTCTAACATCTAGAGCTGATCATCAAAAATTGGAAGAAGCAGAAGAAAACAGCCTTATGAATAACATCATGAAGAAGGTAGAGGCTTATATAGAGGAAAAGACAAAAAAAATGGCAAGAGGAAAGGACAATTAAAGTAGAAGAAAACAATAAAGTCCTGGAAGAAAACAATAAAGCACTGAAAGAAAATCATGAAAAAGCAATGAAACAAATGGAGGAAACAGTCCAAGACCTGAAAAGGGAAATAGAAAAAATGAAGAAGACACAAACAGAGGGAATGCTGGATATAGAAAATCTAAGTAAACGATCAGGAACTTAACGATCAGGAACTTTAGATGCAAGTATAACCAACAGAATGCAAGAGATGGTAGAGAGGATCTCTGGCGTTGAAGATATGGTAGAAGAAATAGATTCATCGGTCAAAGAAAACACGAAAGCCAACAAAGTCATGACCCAAAATGTCAAAGAAATCTGGGACACCATGAAAAAACCAAACCTACGAATAATAGGGATAGAAGAAGGAGAAGAATACCAACTCAAAGGCACAGAAAATATATTCAACAAGATCATAGAAGAAAACATTCCCAACTTAAAGAAGGAAATGCCAATGAAGATACAAGAAGCCTATAGAACACCCAACAGACTAGACCCCCCAAAAAAGTCCCCTCGCCACATAATAATTAAACAACTAAATGTACAGAATAAAGAAAGAATATTAAGAGCAGCAAAGGAAAAAGGCCAAGTGACCTATAAAGGCAAACCCATCAGAATAACACCCGATTTCTCAATGGAGACTTTGAAAGCCAGAAGAACATGGACAGATGTAATGCAGACACTAAGAGACCATGGATGCCAGCCTAGACTAATATACTCAGCAAAACTTTCAATCATCATAGATGAAGTGAATAAGACATTCCAAGACAAAGTAGGAGTCTTGAACGCATTGGCATAGGAGATCGCTTCCTAGGTATAACACCAGTAGCTCAGACACTGAGACAAACAATCAATCAATGGGACCTCGTGAAACTGAAAATCTTTTGTAGAGCAAAGGACACGGTCAACAAGGCAAAGCGACAGCCCACAGAATGGGAAAAGATCTTCACCAACCCCACATCTGACAGAGGACTGATATCCAGAATATATAGGGAACTCAAGAAATTAAACATCAAAATGCCCAAAAGTCCAATTAAGAAATGGGCTATAGAACTAAACAGAGAATTCTCAGCAGAGAAAACACAAATGGCTGAAAGTCATTTAAGGAATTGTTCAGCATCCCTAATCATTAGGGAAATGCAAATCAAAACAACTCTGAGAAACCACCTTATGTCAGTCAGAATGGCTAAGATCAAAAACACTGAGGACACCTTGTGCTGAAGAGGATGTGGAGCTAGGGGAACTCTCCCCCACTGCTGGTGGGAATGCAAGCTTGTACAGCCACTTTGGAAATCAATATGGCACTTTCTTAGAAAATTGAGAATCAATCTCCCCCAAGATCCAGCTATACCACTCTTGGGCATATACCCAAGGAATGCTCAGTCATACCACAAGGGCACTTGCTCAGCTATGTTCATATCAGCATTATTTGTAATAGCCAGAACCTGGAAACAACCTAGATGCCCTTCAACCAAAGAATGGACAAATAAACTGTGGTACATATACACAATGGAATACTACTCAGCAGAGAAAAACAATGACATCATGAGGTTTGCAGGCAAATGGATGGATCTAGAAAAAATCCTCCTGAGTGAGGTAACCCAGACTCAGAAAGACAAACATGGTATGTACCCACTCATAGGAGAATACTAGTTGTGGAACAAGGATGCCTGGACGGCTACTCACAACACAAGGGAGGCTACCTGGAAAACAGGACCCCAAGAAAGACACGGGGATCGCCCAATGACGGAGAAATGGATGAGATCTACATGAACAGTCTGGACGTGAGTGGGGGTAATGAGGGGCGAGGGGTGAGGAAAAGAGAACTTGGGGGAGCGGGAGATCCCAACTGGATCAAGAACAGAGAGGGAACACAAGGAATGTTCATGGTAAATGAAGACCACATGAGAATAGGAAGAAGCAAAGTGCTAGAGAGGCCCACAGAAATCCACAAAGATGCCCCCACAATAGACTGCTGGCAATAGTCGAGAAATAGCCCGAACTGACCTACCCTGGTGATAGGATGGCCAAACACCCTAATTGTCGTGCTAGAAACCCCATCCAATGACTGAGGGAACTGGATGCAGATATCCACGGTCAGGCCCCAGGTGGAGCTCCAGGAGTCCAATTGGCGAGAAGGAGGAGAGTTTATGTGAGCAAGAGTTGTTGGGACCAGGGATGGATGGAATACAGGGACGAGTGGCCAAAGGAATGGAAACACATGAACTGTGAACCAATGACTGAGGGGCCCCCAACTGGAGCAGGC
>CABHPQ010139208.1:19621-35016 GCA_902168405.1 Peromyscus aztecus
AGAGTTGGAAAAGATTTAAGCTTCAGACGACTGCTTAAAATAATGGCTGGATACATCTGACCCTATAAGATGAAGTGATAAAATGACACTTGAATGCTTTAATTGCATTACTTTGGTGACTACCTAAGCAAGAACACTGAGCCACGAAAGAAATGATTAGAAAACAACATGTCACCTTGAAAACCATCAGACCTTTCTGTTTACAAGTCTGTTCCTGCCCAGCAAGTTATAAGTCTGCGTTTCACTTCTTATGATTTTTCAACAGCCTAACAGTGCAGGTTTATGGTCAACAATCTATGGTAAAAATATGTTTCTTAAATGCTAAAGGCTTTGCCTCTGTTAACATTCAGTTTTAAGAGAAGGTTCAGAAGAACCCCAGATGGCGATCAGAAATTCTGAAGGAATGAGTTTCTCTAATTAGTGATACTTTTTTGTTGTTTGTTTGTTTGCTTGTTTTATACAACGTAGGCTTCATGACACCAAACATTACCAGAATAAATTGTTCCAACCTGTATTATCAGGGCCTGACAGACTGAGAGAATAACTCCCTTATGCCTTTCTGGTTGTATATCTGGGAGAGACATTCATTTACTCTCCTAAACTCCCTTCTATTTGATAACATAACAGTACAAGAAAATAGCTCCACTGAACATGTCAAAGGTCAGAGGGTAAGAATCCCTATTCTTTTATAACAGTTGTTGCCAAAGGGACATAAGTTTCTTCAGTTTGGCCAGAGATGAATATGTGTGTTTCATATAGCATTTCTAGTAGTCTCCTTACAATCTGGGCCCTGATGTAGCATCATCTTTTTCTGGGGGAAGCACAACCACCTTTAACCACCTCAATGGGTACCAGTGACAGACATAAGCATGGTTTTAACCAAGTACAAATTTTGAGACCAATGAATTTATTTGGCCTACTTATAGATCAGGAGAATGAGTATCCCCCAAACAGCTACATCACTGCCAAGGCCCCAATCATCGTGGATAGTAATCTTATGGACTCTGCATCATGGAGTCTGGCTTATACTTAACCCTTGATTTCATATATAGTCTAGCATATCCCAAGATCACTTGTATTTAGAAGAGGAATTTGAGGTGTCTCCAGTTCCTCTTACATCACCACATCCCTTGCTACAATTGCTGTCAATACCTACATTGCATCTACATAGACTTGGATAGCATTGTACTGTTCTGTTCTAGTTGTTATGGTTACCAGAATCCAAGATAGCATCTGATTAAGCCTATAAGAAAAAGCACGATACAACACTGGATAGACTAAATTTCAACTTCATTAAAAACTTCTCTACTTCCTACTACAAGCTTCAATTCCGTATTCTTTCACTTCTTGTATTTTACAGTTTCTTAAGAACCAGCATCATGTCAAATGTTATATTTTTCTTAATCTCTCATATCCTAATCTTCATTCTAAAATTTTCAAAGTAGAAATCAGCAAAGGTAAATGCGGCACACCAAATACTATTTTAAAAATATTTTCATGTCTTGTTCCTGATTTTAGTTGAATCACTTTGAGTTTCTCTCCATTTACTTTGATGTTGGCTTGCTATAAATTGCCTTTATTATGATTAGGTATGTTCCCTGTATTCCTGATATCTCCAAGACCTTTATCATGAAGGGGTGTTGGATTTTGTCAAATGCCTTTTTAGCATCTAGTGAGATGATCACGTGGTTTTTTCCTTTCAGTTTGATTATATGGTGTGTTACATTGATAGATTTCCATATGTTGAACCACCCTTGTATCCCTGGGATGAAGCCTACTTGATCATGGTGGATAATTGTTTTGATGTGTTCTTGGAGTCTGTTTGCCAGTATTTTATTGAGTATTTTTGCATCAATGTTCATGAGGGAGATTGGTCTGTAGTTCTCTTTCTTTGTTGCATCTTTGTTTGGCTTGGGAATCGGTAATTGTAGCCTAAAGAAGGAGTCTGGTAATGTTCCTTCTGTTTCTATTGTGTGGAACAATTTAAAGAGTATTGGTATTAACTCATCTTTGAAGATCTGGTAGAATTCTGCGCTGAAACCATCTGGTCCTGGGCTTTTTTTGGTTGGGAGACTTTTAATGACTGATTCTATTTCCTTAGGGGTTATTGGACTATTTAAATAGTTTATCTGCTCTTGATTTAACTTAGGTATGTGGTACCTATCCAGAAAATTATCCATTTCTTTTAGATTTTCCAGTTTTGTGGAGTAGGGGTTTTTGAAGTATGACCTGATGATTCTCTGGATTTCCTCAGTGTTAGTTGTTATGTCCCCCTTTTCATTTCTGATTTTGCTAATTTGGATGTTCTCTCTCTGTCTTTTTGCTAGTTTGGGTAAGGGATTGTCTATCTTGTTGATTTTCTCAAGAAACCAACTCTTTGTTTCATTGATTCTTTGTATTGTTCTATTTGTTTCTATTTTATTGATTTCAGCTTTCAATTTGTTTATTTCCTGGTGTCTATTCCTCCTGGTGTTCTAGAGCTTTCAGGTATGCTGTTAAGTCACTAGTGTGAGATTTCCCCAACTTTCTTTAGTGCTATGAATTTCCCTTTTAGCACTGCTTTCATAGTGTCCCATAAGTTTGGGTATGTGGTGTCTTCATTTTCATTGATCTCTAGGAAGTCTTTACTTTCTTTCTTTATTTCTTCCTTGACCCATTGGTGATTCAGTTGAGCATTATTCAGTTTCCATGGGATTGTAGGCTTTCTGTAGTTTTTGTTGATGTTGAAATCTAACTTTAAACCTTGGTGGTCTGATAGAACACAGGAGGTTATTCCAATTGTTTTGTATCTGTTAAGATTTGCTTTGTGGCCAAGTATGTGGTCGATTTCAGAGAAGGTTCCATTGGGTACTGAGAAGAAGATATATTCTTTTTTGTTAGGATGGAATGTTCTGTAGATATCGATTAAGCCAATTTGAGTCATAACATCAGTTAAGTCCTTCATTTCTCTGTTAAGTTTTGATTTGGCAGATCTGTCCAGTGGTGAGAGTGGGGTGTTGAAGTCTCCCACTATTAATGTGTGGGGTTTTATATGTGAATGTTTCTTTTTTTTAAAGATTTATTTATTATGTATACAGTATTCTATCTGCATGTATGCCTGCATACCAGAAGAAGGTACCAGATATCATTACAGATGGTTGTGAGCCACCATGTGGTTGCTGGGAATTGAACTCAGGACCTCTGGAAGAGCAGTCAGTGCTCTTCACCTCTGAGCCATCTCTCCAGCCCGTAATGTTTTTTTTACATATGTGGGTGCCCTTGTGTTTGGGGCATAAATGTTCAGAATTGAAACTTCATCTTGGTGGATCTTTCCTGTGATGAGTATGTAATGACCTTCTTGATCTCTTTTGATTGATTTTAGTTTGAAGTCTATTTTGCTGGATATTAGTATGGCTACACCAGCTTGCTTCTTAAGACCATTTGATTGGAAAGACTTTTCCCAGCCTTTTATTCTTAGGTAGTGTTTATCTTTGAATTTGAGGTGTGTTTCTTGTATGTAGCAGAAAGATGGGTCCTGCTTTTGTATCCATTCTCTTAGCCTGCGTCTTTTTAGAGGCGAATTAAGTCCATTGATATTAAGGGATATTAATGACCAGTGATTATTCATTCCTGTTATTTTTGGGTGGTAGTGTGCGTGTACTTCTCTTCTTTGGGGTTTACTCCTGTGGTGTTATCTATTGTCTGTGTTTTCGAGGGTGTATCTGACTTCCTTAGGTTGGAATTTTCCTTCTAGTGCTTCCTGTAGGGCTGGGTTTGTGGATAAGTATTGTTTAAATCTGGCTTTGTCTTGGAATGTCTTGTTCACTCCGTCTATGATGATTGAAAGTTTTGCTGGGTATATTAGTCTAGGCTGGCATCCATGGTCTCTTAGCATCTGCATTACATCTGTCCAGGTCCTTCTGGCTTTCAAAGTCTCCATTGAGAAATCGGGTGTTAATCTGATGGGTTTGCCTTTATAAGTCACTTGGCCTTTTTCCTTTGCTGCTCCTAATATTCTTTCTTTATTCTGTACATTTAGTTGTTTAATTATTATGTGGCGAGGGGACTTTTTTGGGGGGTCTAGTCTGTTTGGTGTTCTATAGGCTTCTTGTGTCTTCATAGGCATTCCCTTCTTTAAGTTGGGAAGTTTTCCTCTATGATCTTGTTGAATATATTTTCTGTGCCTTTGAGTTGGTATTCTTCTCCTTCTTCTATTCCTATTATTTGCAGGTTTGGTCTTTTCATGGTGTCCCAAATTTCTTTGACATTTTGGGTCATGACTTTTTTGGCCTTAGTGTTTTCTTTGACTGATGAAATCTATTTCTTCTACTGTATCTTCAACGCCAGAGATCCTCTCTTCCATCTCTTGCATTCTGTTGGTTATACCTGCATCTGAAGTTCCTGATCGTTTACTTAGATTTTCTATATCCAGCATTCCCTCTGTTTGTGTCTTCTTCATTTTTTTTATTTCCCTTTTCAGGTCTTGGACTGTTTCCTCCATTTGTTTCACTGCTTTTTCATGATTTTTTTTAAGGGATTTATTGTTTTCTTCCACTTTTTTATTTGTCTTTTCCTCTAGTTCTTTGTAGATTTCTTCCCATTTTTTGTTTGACTTTTTCTCATTTTCTTTATTGATTTCCTCCACTTTTTTATTTATCTTTTCCTCAATTTCATTTTTCATTTTTTCTTGAAAGGCTTCTAGCATCTTCATGATGCCATTCTTAAGGTTGCTTTCTTCTGCTTCTTCCACTTTGTGATGTTCAGGTCTTGCTGTTGGAGGAGGGCTAGGTTCTGGTGATGTTGTATTGCTCTTTATGTTGTTGTATGTACTTCTGCCTTGACGTCTGCCCATCTCCTCGTCTAGTAGGTATAAGAGGTGCCTGTGTCTGAGCAAGTTGCTGTTGGTCCACTCTGTGTTTGTTGTGTCTGTGTCTCAGGGAGCCCTTCTGGGTCCAATCTTAGCTCTTGGTTTGATTAGAGCAGGCAGCTTCCTTGTCTCAGCAAGCTGCTCTTTGGTCAACCCAAGTTAGTTGATTCTGTGACTCACGGATTCCTTCTTGGTCTTATCAGGGCTCTTGGTCCAGTCAGAGTTGACAGATTCTGTGTTTCGGGAAGCCTCTCTTGGTCCAATGAGAGGTGGTGGATTCTACTCAGAAAGCCACTCTTGGTCTAATCAGGGCTGGCAGATTCCCTGTCTCCTGAGTTTACTCTTGGTTCACTGAGGGCTCTTTGTCCAATAAGAGCTCTCTCTTTTTCTGGGCTGGATGGGAGCTCTCTGGGCCAGATTGGAAGCTCTCTGGGCCTGATGGGAGCTCTCTGAGCCAGATGGGAGGTCTCTGGGCCTGATGGGAGCTGGGGGTTGGTCTCCAAGCCTCAGGAAGTGGCAGGGATCTGGGGCGGATGGGTGTGGAGTCAGGGCATATATATTGCAGGATCTGCTGGGGGGGTCTTGGAGAAGGGGAACTTTCCTACGGGAGCCCTGCCTGCCAGCTGCCTGCTGGCTGGCAACTGGGGCGGAGTTGGACAGGTCTTCCCCGGAATGGCTGGGGCCCAGGGATAGGACCTAGGGGCAGGACTTCCTGTGGATGAACCGAGTCACTCACCCTTTGTTTACTAATAATGGCTGGCTTTTTCCTCTGATCTCCAGGCAAGCTTTATTTATTAAAGCGCAAATAAAATACCACCACACTTAAGCATAAATAAAATATCATCACACATTACAGTTATAATAATATCAATTTTTTATTGGTAGAACATTATAGTTACTGCTAACACTACTCTAGCTTACTTAATAACTATCAAAGCAGAAAGATAATTTTCTTAGTGCTTAGTGAAAATTTGTTTTCCTACTTGAAACTGTAAATTCTCTTGAATTCTATTCACAGAGATCCAGTGCTTCTTTGAACCAAAGATTAACCAAAAGTTTAAAGAAATATTATGTTTTGTATACTGGTAATCCAATAGAAGCAAAATTAATGTTGTTTAACTAACAGTTAAATATTAGAATTTTTTTGAACCATAACTTCTGAACAGTAGTATAACCATTTGTTTTGGTTTTTTTTTTTCTTATCAGTCCTAGTAATACATTTCAGCCTAGGCTTGAGAGTCATTTGAATAGACAAGACTCTTAAACTGTCTGTCAGATTCTTATTGTTTTATTAACCCTGCACATGTTCTCTCCCCCAAGGATTCCCATAGGAAAGGAAGAGAAGAGGAGAGGATGTTTCTGCAAGTGTAGACTTCTGTACCATATGCTTGAACAAATCTGCCATATGTTCAATGTAGAATCTATGCTCCTAAACTGGCTATGAGTATATGTTTGTTTCCAAGAACAATTCTTTTTTTTGGCTTGGGTTTACATAGCCCTTATAATAACTGTTTACAGTGTTTTTAGTTTGTTTCTTTGGGTTTTTTTCTTCCTATATTCTTCCAGTTGGATTATGGAGTCACCAATAGTACAAATGTAAATGGTTTCAAATTTCAATTTAAGGGAAGAAAAAAAAAAAAAACAGCAACTCTAGTTTTATTCTTGATCTTGTAGATGTGGTTCAGGATGTTTTATTCTTTTTTATTCTTTTAATTTGTGTGTGTGTGTGTGTGTGTGTGTGTGCATGTGTGTGTGTGTGTAAAATAAATATATTTCTATATTAACTGTTATACATAAATCTTGTTCAACCTGCACATTGCCTGAGTTTCAAACACAGTTACTTGGTTATGAAATAACATTCAAAGATAGGAGAAAAGTTTGAGTCTGTCTGTAGAGGATAACCACTTTTCATAAAAATAACTCCATATGGTTAGTATTTATTGCTTATATGAAGTTAAATTACTTTAAACACATTAAACATAAGGATAAAAATGTTTTTGCTATGCATATCAATACACTGAAAGTTACGCAGAATGGGTTTCATACATTTGATAAGTTAATAAGACAATGCTATCCTGAATTCAAATAAAATTCTTACCAAAATTCAGTAAATGTTAAAAAAATTGTTCACGAGGTATGTTTTGGTTTTCTTAGTAGCAGGCAATGATCACTGGTATGAAAATGTTAATTTTTTGCTAGTTATCTATTCGATGTTTTCAATTAGTTTTAATGTAAGCATCTCTCTCATTTATTTTCAACTAAAACCTTGTTCATTTTAGTTAAAATGTAACTGTTTTCTTATGAATCCAAGTCTCTCAATCTATCAGCATCAGAATTGAGCTATGCATCTTTTAAGCTTAATCAGCTACAACCTGAAAAACTGACACTAAACTTTCACTATTTTGAATGGTATGTGGCTTTAAATGACCTTAAATGAAATAAATTCAAGGAATTTTTGTTTAATGAAAGCTCTCTTTTGATACCAAAATGGAAGATTTGAGCACTCTAAATTGGAGAAAATTCTTAATCACCTTTTATTCTTTTGTATGTGTATATGTGTAATTCTATTTATTTTTAGGTAAGGAGGTGATAGCTTTCAAATTAACACAGTGTTTGTTTGGGAATCAAGAATCTTATAATCAAATGCAGAAACAATGCTAAGAAGATGAGAAGGTTCATTAAGTGGCAGGATAGATTTTAGGAACTAATGGGCAGATGTTGCATTGAGCCTTTCAGGGTCCAAACAAGACACAAAAGGTCAGAGCAGCTGAACCAAGGTACAGATTTAGTTATTCACCTGCTCTACACAATATAAAACCAAGCTCCTTTATGTTGATAACTTATTGACCTAGAGCATAGCCTTATAACAAAATGAAATCAATCAAGGATAGCCAAGAATATTTAGGTAGAGATTTTACAAATTTGGAGAGATGTCCAGAACATGGGTTTAAAGCTTTATTAAAGTTAATGTGAAAAATATTTGTGCTAATAATATACAAGTCCACAGCTGTATTCCTGTATATAAATGGTTACATATTGTTTCCCAGAATTTTACAGCTCTTTGGAAAACAACTTTAACCTCTTCAACCATCAAGAAGTTTCCAAAAATGAGAGAAGAGGCTTCTTAAAGTCAAAAGTCACTCATGGTTTTCAGAATCTACTTTATTAAATTTTTTTCAAATTATAGTTCTGACACTTATTCTCATATCAACAAGAAAATATTGAAAATAATGACATCATCAAGATTAATTGTTAACTGCAGTTAATTCATGTAATATATACAAAGAAACATTAAATATGTATCTTTTAAAATAATTTTAAGATTTTCCTTTTTATTAATGATATAAAAATATAATTTTGACTTTATAGACTATCATAGTAGAATCTTTTCCCTTTTCACCTCCTGCTGTTCCATCCCCTATTCAAATAAAAATGTAGTCAATGTGTGGGTCTAAGAAATTTCACAATTATCATCACTCTGAAGTGAGAGGACTTGAGGTTTTATACAGTAACAAAACTTGCATATATTTATATAGTTACACTGTATTTGAATACAGAATATAACATTTATCAACTGTTGCTTAAAGTGTTTGTGTTTTCTCCAGTTTCTTCATCTCTATATAGGAAAATAATTGCATCTAGTACAAAGTGTTGTGAAAGTTATTTTTGAAAATTTATAGGTAGTTGTGAATTCCTATATTAATGATTAATGGTACTTATAGTTCTAAAATTATTGGGGCTAAAGAGATGGTTTAGTGGTTAAGAACACTTGTCCTCTTCAGAAGACCTGGGGTCAGTTTCCAGCACCCACTTAACAGCTCACAGCCACCTGTAAGACCAGTTCTAGGGGATTTATTGCCCTCTTATGGTCTTCACAGGCACTGCACATGTGGTGTAGCCATACATGCAGACAAAACACTCATACACATAAAATAAAAATAAATTATTTTTACAAAGATATTAAATCATAAACTCCCCTTTAAGACCCTCGGGAAAGTCTTTCCTTGTTTTATCCAATTCCTGATGGACTTTTATTGTTCTTGGTCTGCTGAAACAACTGTGATTGCTGCCTTTATCATGCTAACTTTTCCTTGTGTCCTTGGAGTTTTATCAATTATACTTTGTCTGAAACTCACTTTCCTTGCTCTTATAAACATAGGTCCTTGAATTGTAGACACACCTAAATCCAGGATGATTTAATATTGAGATACTTACTAATTATATCTGCATGTATCTTACTGACCAGCAACATCATAATGGGAGATAGTGGTGGACACAAATTGCAGACTAGGCAATACTATTCAACTCATTGCACTCAATTTCTTGAATTTAAACTGTGTTGAAGATATTTACTTGTTGGCACATCATTTACAAGAGAATTATTTCCTATGAATTCTGGCCTAGAAGACAAAATGAAATATATAATTATCCAGTGGAAAATATAATAAGTAGTCCTCATTTTTCAGAACAAACTATAAGGGTATTAAATTCCCTAGTATTTTTTTAATTAAAGGTATACTTTAATGTTAAATATTATTATACTGCTTAAATATCAAATTAGGAAGTATAAATCAAAGCAAAGTCAATATAATTTAAGGTCTACAATGAAATTTAAGATAATATGCTAAATATGGATATTTGATGAATATTCATTCATATATCATTGAAAATAGTTTAATATTGAATGAACACAATACAATTTATTTAGAATGACTTTGAGTATGTAATGGTAGCTCTGATTTTATGAACAGATGTTAAAACATTAATAAAAGGTAACTCCTATGGTGGGGATAATCTGACACAACTTAAGTGAACAGACACAAAAACAAATCAATGAAATATTGAAACTTTATTTTTCAATTCATTGTTGCTTGAATAATAATGTCTCCCATGGGCTCAAATGCTTTAATGCTTGATCTTCAGTTACTAGAATTGTTTTTGAAGGATTGGGAGATGTGGCCTTGTTGGGGGAAGCATTTCAAAAGCTCACAGCATTCCCAGTTATCTCTCTCTGCTTTCTGGCTGTTACCAGAACATGTAAGCTCTCAGCTAATGCTCAGCCCTGTGTCTGCTTAACTGCTGCCATGCTCACCACCATGATAGTCATGGACTAACCCTCTGGAACCATGTTTCCCCAAATTGGATGTTTTATTTATTCGTTGCCTAAAACATGGTGTTTTGTCACAATAGAAAAGGATGTCTGCTTCTTTCGTCATGAATTATACATTATATGTTTCACAGTTATTTAAAAATATTACTAGGTTATAGTCCTTTTTGTTTGTCTTTGCTTTAAATGGTTCAGCTTTCAACATCTCTATGGCTAAAAGTTTGCACATCTGCCTGGCTATTTCTGTAAAATAAATTCTCAGAAGTAAAATAGCTGTGTCCAAGTGTCTGAATCATATTTAGGAGCCTAGAGCATCTTGCCAAATTGAATGTCAAGAAAATGTTAATCATCTTGTTTATAATGACCGCTGATAGCATAATTAAGGGTCATTCACCTATGTCTTAATCCAAACTGGGTATTTTATGCTTTACAATTTTACTCTTTTTAAACCTTTGCCAAATATGTAAGGAAAATGAAGTGACAAGTAGATATTTCCTTTTTTAGGGGAAAAGAACTTTCACGTTGCTGGTATGCACATCTTTTCTTATGTAATGAAGTTTTACTAGCCTAATATCGCATGCTCTCTGAGTCCCTCAGTTGCACTGTTTCAGAGGACGTGAAATACTTTTTTTCTGTTTAGTACATGTCAACGGAAATATTGCCCCTGGGCCATAGGGCCTAGGTCTCTTATTTCTTGCCCTGGGGTACATTTTAACCTGGGGACTAAAGGACATTTCAACTGCCTACTACCTAAATAAGTAGACAATCTAGCCTAACTGAGGATTCAGTGTTATGTGTGCATAGTAATTAGCAAAACTCAACACAATCAAATTCATTTTAAATAAGGATGATAGTTTGCAGTATACATCACCTACCAGTTTGATTTTGTTGTCAATTTTCATTGTCAGGAGTAAATGGAAGCAAGTAGTAATTTTAGGAACCTGAAAAGACTTCCAATTGAAATTTTATTATTTTACAAATTGAAATTATTTATGTTGCTAGACAGTTGTATATCTGTAAATCATTTATATTTACCTATTTTTGTACTGAGGTAGTTCTTAGAGTAATTTCATTTAAATACTATCTTCAGTTAGGTATGCAACCTTATTGTATCATGGTATTATATATATTATATATATTATATATATTATATATGTATAGATATGAGTAAAGATTCTATTCTTCTTTATATTTTCTATTTTTGTTTTCAATTATTTGTTTTTAAAGATAATGATAGAAGCTAAGTTTTTAGTCTGATGAAATAAGCCTAATATGATTAAATGTTTGGCAAATACTTTTCAGGTAACTTTCAGATTCAGATCTTTTACAATATAACTGTTAACTTGTTCTACTTTGATAGAATTACTTGGAAACATCAAGTATTTTTGACAGATTATGCTAATTGTACAATTTATATTTTCAGGTAAAACTAATTAACATACCTTTTGTGTATAATATGAAATATTCCATCATATCACTTAAAATGTATTTGTCTCATTCAGGTTCAAACCTTATATTCTCAGTCTTCAACTGATAGCAGGACCATCATTATAAATATTTGTTTAGCAAGTGAATTGTGCTTATCTAGACTACAGCAATAACATTCAAAGTTTACTCCTTCAACTAGCAGTATCATCATCTCCTCAAAACTTGTCAAATAAGACAAAGTGATTTTGATGTACAATATAATTTATTAAAAAAGATGAGTGTGGTGCTAAAGACCTGTAATCTGAACACTTGGGAGAATGAAGCAAGAGGATCACCATGATCAATGTCAGCCTAGGCTACAAAGTGACTTCAAGGCCAGCATGAACTATATAACAAAACCCTACATCAAAAATAAAACCAAAACAAAAACAAAAACACACAAAATAAAAACTAAATTAAAAAGAGCTTCAGAACAAAGTTAATTACTGGTCCTATGTTCTCATTTTCTCATATTTAAAGGGTAAGTTGAATAATGGTTTATCATACTTCTACAGAATTTTTTTAAGATTGGATTTCTTCTTTGAAAGATTTATCCATTTATTATGTGTTCTGCAGGTATGCCTGCAGGCCAGAAGAGGGCACCAAGTCTCCTACAGATGGTTGTGAGCTACCATGTGGTTGCTGAGACTTGAACTCAGAACCTTTGGAAGAGCAGTCAGTGCTCTTAACCTCTGAGCCATGTCTTCAGCCCACTTCTACAGAATTTAACACTTGTGGATTTAACACTATGCTCTTCAGTATCTATTTTCTCTACGTCATACTTAAATACTCAAGTCTATCTTTTTATATATTTGTCCCATTTATTTTCATTTTCTTTCACTTCTATACTGTGTGTTATCCATATATGCTTGTGTTCTACTGTTTCTTTTTAAGGATTTTAGATTTTTTTAATGTGTGTTGAATGTTTTGCCTTCATGTATGTAGTGCCTGTGTCAGCCAGAAAAGGGCATCATATCCCCTGGTGCTAGAGTTACAGATAGTTCTGAGCTGCTATGTGGGAACCCAGGTCCTCTACAAGAGCAGCATGTGCTCTTAACTACTTAGCTCTCTCTCCAGCCCCTTATTTTATTTTGTAAACATTTTCCCTTGTATTTGCCATTGAAAATGTGTGTGTTGATGTCTTCATTCTTTCAATGGCTATTGTGAAAATCTAAGCCTTTATAAATACTGAGGAGTGTAGTTGTTTGTTTGTTTGTTTGTTTGTTTTTAACTTTTCATTCTTTGGGGGCTAGCCACCCAGCTCCCAAATAAATACACAGAGACTTATTCTTACTTATAAATGCTCAGTTTAGATTGGCTTGTTTCTAGCCAGCTTTTCTTAAATTATCCCATCTAACTTTTGCCTGTGGGCTTTCACCTTTCTCTGTTCTATATGTCTTTGTTTACTCCTTACTTTGTGTCTGGCTGTGTGACTGGAAGGCCAGCCCCTAGCATCCTCTCTCCTTCCCCGTTTTTGCTTCCCCTATTCTCTGCTGCTCTTTATTTTCTCTGCCTGCCAGCCTCACCTATTTCTCTCTCCTGCATAGCTATTGGCTGTTCAGCTCTTTATTAGACCAATCAGGTGTTTTAGACAGGCAAAGTAGCACAGCTTCACAGAGTTAAACAAATGCAACATAAAAGAATGCAACACATATTTGCATCATTAACAAATATTCCACAGCATAAAGGAATGAAACACATATTTAACTAATATGCCACAACAGTGGAGGATCTGGAAGGAGTCAGGAGAGGGGAATAAACATGATAAAAGTATTTTGTTAAAAAATGTAAATAAAAAAGGGAAAAAAATTCTTGTCTTTTCATTTTTTAATTATTCTGTTTTACTTTTTCACTATTCATGGAACCAGAATAGATAATAACTAATCATTGTTTAATGTTGGTTTATAATACTAAGTATATATTTACTATTATCCAAATATATAGTGTACTTTGAGCACATCCCCAACATATCCTGCTACCCTCCCCTTTCTTGCCCTCCCACCTGTTATTTCTCTTTGTTCTCCTGGTAAATTTTCCTTTGACTTTCAAATCATATGTAAATAAATTATTTTATGTAACCATATAAGGTCTAAGACTCACAAGTGAGACAAAAGGTGATATTTGTGCTTTTGAGATTGTTCTAATTGACTTAATCTGATTATCTCCAATTACATCTACTTTCCTGAAACTTACATAATACCATTCTTCTTTATGGCTAAAAGTTCATATGTATTTATAGTCAGATATCAAATATATTGAAATTTCTTCATCTGTTCTTATACCGATAGGCACCTAGATTCATTCTTTCCATGGCTTCTCTATCATGAATAATGTTGCAATAAACCTAGATGTGATGTGTTGATACAGAGTCATTAAAACAATCTAATCAAAGAATGACCAAATGAAATGACAAGGCATTTCTAAAAACATAAAGTATGGTGCCCACTTTGGCAGTACATATACTAAAATTTGAATGATGCAAAGATTATCATGGCCCCTGAACAAGAATGACATGTAAATTCATGAAGTGTTCCATAGTTTTTCCAAGAGGAGTCCCAGTGAAGGCCCAGCATCAATAGTATAGCAGGAACCAGAGGCCTCAAACCAGAACAGTGACTCTGCAATTAACACTTACATGCATAGACATATGGATGAGAGGTTTTACTACATGACTCACTATATCACACTACAGATTTCATGACAAGATTTTTCCTTTTTTCTCTTAAATTTTATTTTACTTTATTTTGTGGAGGGTAGTTTACAAGGGTTACAAGGTTGCAGAGGGAAGATACAAACGGACAAGAAATGACTCGAATTGAGATGCATGATATGAAAGACACAAAGAATAAACAAAAAGACAGTTAACAAAAACAAAGTATGTACAAATGGTCAATGATATGTAAAAAAAAGTCCAACATCAATGGTTATCAAAGAAATCCAAATTAAACGTTATTGCAATTTTATCTCACCCCACTCATAATGGCAATCATTAAGAAAACAAATTGTGGTGAGGATATGAACAAAAGGAAACCCTTGTGCACACCTGGTACAGCCATTATGGAAATCGGTAGGGAAGTTCCTCACAAGACTAACAAAATATCACATGAATATATCACATGACCCAGCAGTATTAATCCTGGCATTTATGCAGTTGTTCTTTTTTTTAAGTCAAAATTTTTATAGGGCATCATATAGGATTATAGCTCATTGGCTCAAATAATTCAAAGTTTGAAAATTAAGGTAATAAAATACAGTTTAAAGTCTTTCCCACACTGACTCTTTTTGCTTACAAGGACAAAAATTATTCAGTGTTCAAACACTGATTTCATTTACCCTTTCCTTTATCCTCCCCAAATGAATAAACCAAAAATCATTTCTTTGCTTACAAAAAATGTTCTTTCACTTCTCTTCCATGCTCATTGTTAGAATGATATTCAAAATGTTTCCTACTGAACACAAGGAAAATTCAAAACATTAATTTCTGCCGTATCTCATGTTTGAATAGCTTTTTTTGCTGGTGAATTGAGTTTGATCCATGGAACCCATGAAAAGGTGGAAGGAGGGAACCCACTCTATAAAAGTTGTCATCTGATTTTCATAAGCTAATATATACACAAAATCTCTCTCTCTGTTTCTGTGTGTGTCTTTCATACACAATAATAGTAATAAATAATAGTTTAAAAGAACAAAGCATAATAATATATATGAAAAGGGTAACGATTATATTTGTTATATATATTAATTTAAATTAAAAACATTACTTTGAATGCCAGCAAAAATTAATTTAACATATATTAAAATATTTTAACAAAACCAAAAAGAAAACGTTATTGAATTAATCATGTTTCTAACATATTTCTAGAACTTCACTTTAAATAGTATAAATCTACCCCCTGCACCAAGATCCCCTGCAGTCTCCAAGCCCTGTCCCCAAGTCCATCATCCCCGGAGACCCCCGCCACTTCCTGAGACTTA
>CABHPQ010139209.1:7479-20084 GCA_902168405.1 Peromyscus aztecus
ATCTATCTATCTATCTATCTATCTATCTATCTATCTATCTATCTATCATCTATCTATCTTCATCATTATCTATCTATCTATTCATCTATTTATCTTCATCATCATTATCTATCTATCTATCTATCTATCTATCTATCATCTGTCTATCATATGTCACCATCTATGTATAATCTATCTATCTGTACACTTTATCTATCTACCTATCAGTCATGATTTAATATTCTGGTTAATTTTTTGTCAACTTGACACAAACTAGTCCTTCCTATAGTTTGTTATGATACACTGTATCAATTCGTTTTACTGGGAAAGGAATGGCAGCAGGAGCAAAGGTCACACTGTATGGACAGTAAAGTAGCAGAGGGCGAAGAGGAAGTGGAGTTGGGCTGTAAAACAAAGCTTATTCTTATTGACCAACTTTGTCCAGGCCAGCTACCCCCACTTTGTGTGTGTGTGTGTGTGTGTGTGTGTGTGTGTGTGTGTGTGTGTGTGTGTGTATCTGTGGTGTGTGGTGTCTGTGTGTGTATAATTGATATCAATGATATATATATATATATATATATATACATATATATAATATCATAATTCTTTATTGTTTCTTTGGGAATTTCACATCACGAACCCCAATCCTGCTTACCTCCCAATCCCTCCATATCTGCCACTCACTCCTGCAGCATCCTCCCAAAGAAAACTTCTCATAATTGATTAAAAACAAACAAAAAACACAACTTGCTCCTCCATCTTTTGCATTTCTCCAACACCTCTTCATTCATCCTAGTGGCATCGGGAGCTGCAGTGTGTCATGCACTTTACCCTTGTGTTCAGTCAGCTCCACCTGCAAATAGTCATTGCAATGAGTCATCATTGGTCTGGTTCAAGGCCTCTGGCCTGAGGCACACCATCATCACTGGACCCTCACTGAAACTCCTCTTGGAAATCCTGCTGTTGCCCCTAGTAATGGAGAACCTGTGGCTATCATTCTGGGGGACCAGTGCCCTCATGTGCTTTAGCAGGTCACAGGTGGGGTAGATACTAGGGTAGGTCAACCCAAGGCTCAGGTTGTGGGCCTGGGTAGTAGCTTAGCTGGTCAGTCTGGGGATGCTGGGACTGCTCACTCCGGTGAGGGGTAGAGCCAGTTCTCCTGTCCTAGACTCATGGCAATTGGAGCAGTTCTCCCATGCCCTTGGTGAGGGGTGGGGTCATCACTCACAAGAACTGGGAGGAGGCAGCTCACCCATGAGGGGTGCTGCAATGTGTAGTGAGGAGCAGGGTTGGCTATCCCAGGGCTATTGAAGGGCAGAGCCAGCTCATCTTGGCCCTCAGACTTTAACACACATGGTTCCTATGGCCCCCTGTGGTAAAATGACTCCTGTTACCACTGATGGCCATGCAGATGCCTAGGATCTGGTCAGCTAGCTGAGACCATGTTCATGTCTGAGGGACATGAGGCCACTTGTGCCATACTGCTCTGGATGGCTTGTGCTGTCACCTGGTGCCACGATGACTTCCAGGTCTGAGCAGCTGCATAAGATTATGTCTGGGTCCATGACCCTGCAGCATCCAGGGTCTAAGTTGATGTTCATGGTTTCTGTTACCACCGAGGGCTGTGCAGATGCTTGAGGTCTGATCAGCCACCTGAGACCATGTTGGTGTCTGAGGGACATGCTGCTGCTGGGGCCATACTGATCTGAGTGACCTGCACTGCCACTGGGACCAAGATGCTGCCTAGGATTATGTCTGGGTCTGTGGTCCTGCTTAAACTGGGGTCTGTGTTGATGTCCATGATCCATTTTACCACAGGGGCCATAGGAACAATGCAGCTCTTAAAGGTTCCATGACCTTCTTGTCCTAGATTACTTTCTGCTGTGATGCTTAAACAATGTGACCAAACGAAACCTGGGGGAGGAATTTATTTGGCCTACACTTCTATCATCAGAGAGTCAGGAATGGCAGTGGTGGAATTCAGGGCAGGAACTTAAGCAAGAACTCAAATAACAAGCATGAAGGAATACTGTTTGCTGGCTCAGTCACTCACTCACAGGCTCATGCTTAGAACTTCTGCCTATGGATGGTGTCACCCACAGTGGGCTGGGCCCTCCTGAATTAATGAATGATTGAGACAATCCCCCACAGACATGCCCACAACCAGTCTAAAGGAGACAATCCCTCAGTTGAGGAATCTCCTCTCAGTTGATTCTAGGCTATATCAAGCTCACAATTAGGACTAACTACAACACTTGGCCAACAGTGCCACCAATGATTGAGTGTTCAAACACATGAGACTATGGGAAACATTTTTGCATTCAACCACAAAAGATACTGAAAGTTTCTACATTGTATAGGATAGCTACATATATAAAAGGAATGTGTGGCCTAAAACATCAAAAATGCCAGTGATCTTTCCATAGCTCATCTCATCTCATTTTCCCTTCCATATACCTACTTTATTTTTGTCTTGTTGCATATTTCTCTTTATATACATTCTGTTACATTATATCCAATTAGATATAGATAAAAATAATAAATAAGCTAGATAAGAAATTAGAGACTGTTTCATTTAGTCAGAAAGCAAAGAATAGACTCTCATCAATCTTTGTAAGCAGGATACAGTGAAACATTAAAATTAGTAAGCAAAAGTTTGTAAAGAGAAAATATATTTTAATTATCTCAAATTAGTCCCCTAAGGTATTTATTAATAAGGGAAATACAATTCATGTAGTTATTATCATACAGCTCCATAAACAAATGACTATAAACTTTGTGGTTTAATATAGCATCTATTTATTGTCAGTTTCTCTAGGCCAAGAACGTCTCTCTGCTCAGAGTCTCACAGATAGGAATCAAGTGCTGTCAGGTTCTGTTTTGATTTACAGCTCTGGGTTGTCATGTAAACTCAGGTAGTGTGTAAGCAGAGTAAATTCCTAGTCTGTGTGATAGAGTTACCATGCACCTCCCCACCTCCTATATGCCCTAATGCTATCATTTAAGGTGTTTTCAGGTCCTAGACAGCACCCCAGTTCCCTGCCACAGAAAGGGAAGGGTACTTATTGCAATTTTCAGTTTACCCCTTCAAGGCCAGCAGAGAAGTCTTCCTCACTTGAAACTGAGTCCCCTTCTTTTGCTAGCCCTTTACATTAGTACAGACCAACATAGAAATAGTCTTTTTTGATTGACCCCAAATCAGTTGACTGTATTTAAACTGCAAAATTTGATTTTTTTTTCAGTACAAAACAAACATGGCAGTGTTCTCTACTATTTCATTTTCACAACTTCATTATAACCCTCAAATTATTTCATAATGAAAAGTTAAAAAAATCAGTCAGTGCTCTTTTCCAGAAGGTGGGTGAGGTCTAAGAGCTGATGGGTTGGAGCTACGCATTCCAGCTGTGGTTTTATGTGTGAGGGGAAGAGTAGGATTTATTATCTTGCCTTTTCAGACAGTAAACCTGTTGAAGAAGACAGAGACATGTATAGAAACAATCTGTCACTCAATTAGTAAACAATCCACACAAAAAGTGGGGTAGGGGGAGAAAGGGGTCACCACACACTGAGAGTACAAAGCATGCTGAGGTCAGTACATGCCATTGGTTTAGGGGGCTGGATGCCAGTTTAATTGATTCAAGATGACCAAGGCTTAGAATTGTTTGAACACAGATGGAAAGCTAAAAATTTAAACAGAGATAATTCTAAATAACTCCAAAGACAAGGCTGGTTTCCTTTATGTGTCACTCTGTCACCAGCACAGGGCACTGCACACAGAAAAAAAAATAGGAGACTGTGGGAACAATACAGGAAGGAATAAGAACCACAAAACACCCAACACAGCAGAGTGCAAAGGTGAGCCTAAGTAATGATCACCAAGAGTAAGAGAGTGGGTCTGTGGGTACAGCAAGTTGAGGTTTTAGTCAAGACACCATTGTGCTGAAGGACCATACCAGCAGGCTGGGCAGTGCAGAGACAATTCTCAACCTCCACTCAGTTGTGAGGTCAGGTTGAGTTGTTTGGTGATATCTCTTCATTTATGACATAGTCTGGAATCCATAGATAAAGAACCAGGCCTAACAGAGCTAGGTAAACTGCAGGAAGTAGTCATAGGCTCCTGACCTAGACATGGTGCCTGAAAAACAGCTGAGGATTAGTCAGGTAGTGGCTGAATTCTAACTGGAGGCAGCAACAGGAACAGACTGAATGTGGGCTGAATATACAAAGGGGATTCATAGGCAGATTCTGCCTTAATCACTCAAGCCCTCTGAGGCCTAAAAATAGCACCAAAGGCTTTTGCTCACCTCAATACTGCTGGCAGGATGATGGGATGCAGCTACCAGTGCCCGCAATGATTCACTAAGAACTGAGCACCAGCAGGGAATACATCAGATGTCTCTCCTTACAGGATCTACAGCCACAGAACAAATCAAGCTCTGGCTGAAATATTTGAAAACAAATATATCTATATGAAACTTTCACAGATTTATTTTGTTCTTATTTTCCCCTAGAAAATATAGAGTAACAACATTTAATAAATTTATATGAATATTTTAAGTAGTTTAGGGATGATTTAATGTGCACAGGTTTTTCATTAATTATTTGTAAGTACTACTCAGTAAGAGACATGTACACTTACAGATTTTAGTATCCCTGAGCAGGCACTGAAAACACTCCCATACAGAAGATCCTGAAGGATGACTGTGTTGACTGTTGTATCCAGAGTCCCCCAAAGACCACCAAGAGACTGAATCCAATGCGAAAGTAAAGGGTCTTTTTACTATTATGAGTTAACTCTGGACTCTCCATCCATCTGATGCAGTAGACTCCGAGTAGCAATGGGGCAGGATTTTTAAAGCAAGGGGGGCTTAGGGTCTACACACTACATAGGAAAAGATTCAAGATTGGTTTATGTGAGTGGCAATCATGTTAGTAACTTTTAATTGTCTAGGGTTAGTTGGGGGGGGTTACAGTTATCCATTTTTGGGTAGGCCTGGGCAAGTCTCAAGCTTTGTCTGTGAGCTGTCATGGTGGCTGGCTGGCCTAGCTGGTACTGATTGTGGGGGCTGACTCAGTGGCCCAGGCTCTGTCCTTAATAATACATGGAGGCTGATTGGCCTAGCCTGTACTGATTGTGGGGGCTGACTCAGTGGCCCAGGCTGTCACATTGACCCATGCATATAGCTTTAAGTTGGTGAGGGTTCCCAGACAATAAACAATTGGCTTAATCTTGAGCACTCAGAGTATATGCAGAAAGGGAGCTACTGCAAGAACTATGTCTTTTGTTCATGCTCATCCCAGAAACTGCTTGCTCAAGTCTTAGGAAACTGAAATTGAGGCCTGATATCTGAGAGAAGGCTGAGCAGCCTGTTATGGCATCTTCTTGGTCCTTTCTTTGACCAGGTGTGTCCAGGTCTGGAAAGGCCTCAACTAAGCCTTCCAGATATCCCTGTACACAATTCATTATTTTGTTTTGATATTACTAAATGCCATATGTACAAACACATGGAATAACTAAATATTGCTAATCATTCATGAATTAAATATTTAACACATTGATCTTGATCAATGTTGAAGAATATGAACAGTTTTTATTCTTGGTTTTGTCCTATTCATTCTTCTCCACAATAACATAATCCAGACAGAGATGATTTCTAGAGTGGCACAGTTCTCTAAAAACCTAATCCAGTTCAATCTCCAACAGGCCTTTAAAAGGCTGATTACACTAGAGGAAGCATGATAGAGTGATATTTGCAGATGTGTCATGGGGAAGAAGCAGTCAGGAGGGGATAGATTGGTACACATTATTCTCTCTGGCAGTGGGACTCCTGCACAGATTTTTAATAAGCACTGTTTTTCTTAATCTCATTTCACAAATTTATTTTCAAAGCTTACTGCATGTTTAAGAACTTAATTCTTTGCTTTAAACACACTGAGATCATTTGCCTACAAACTATGTTTTGGCAAGGGAATATTAGTATCATATAAATTGTTTACATAAATTATATAACAGTTAGCAACAATAATAATTGTTTGAAAACTTTTCTTCCCATATAAAAACCAAATATTCATTTCTTTTCATATTAATTTTTGTTATAATTCAAGAAAAACATTTCTATTTTATATCATTACCTAATTTCCTATTTTTCATCTTTAATTACGTTAGTTCCTTCTACCCTTATACACAGGATTCATTTTAATAGATTTGCAATAGTTATCTGAAACCTCAGGTAGTAGTGAACCTTAGGCACAAGCACTGTAGTATCAGAAGTGAGAGCCCATCTGATAATTACAATAGACCTAAAATGGCCAATGGCAGTTCAGTGTGCACAGTGGGAATACTCCATACAAAGGCCTTTCATATCCTAATGGGACAGAATGAGAATGTGGGATTTCATTACACTACTCTCAACACCAAACTTATGAAGTATCTACTTAAGAAATTTTTTCATTTTTAATATTTTAGATCATGATGGTTGACATTGGGTAACACAAATCATGTGGTAAGGAAAATTATTGTATTTTAAATACTCTCTTTATTTCACAATGAGATAGGAAACATCTTCCTAAATGCACTATGAAGATCTTAATTTAGCTATTTGTCAATTTTCTTTCTCTCTCCATCCTCCCTCCCTTCCTTTCTGTCCATTTTCTTTCTTTCTTTCTTTCTTTCTTTCTTTCTTTCTTTCTTTCTTTCTTTCTTTCTTTCTTTCTTCCTTTCTTTCTTTCTTTCTTTCCTTCCTTCTTTTTTTTTTTTTTTTGAAACAGGGTCTTACTGCATAGCCCAGGTTGGGCTCAGACTTGGGAGTCCTATTATATTTTTACTTATATGAAGGAAATTTAAAGTTTTTGGTAGTGTTCACTTAATTTATCTTTTGTTTTGTTTCTTGAAAAAAATTGAAAAAAATGACATCCTTAGTCTAGGGTCACTGACATTTACATCATCACACTTTTTGGTTCTGTGTTAGCTTTAGCCCTTACATTCAGGATATTGGTTACTTTTAATTAATTTTGTATTATATAATGATCTAACATAGCTTTCCTATGTGTTGCTAATCAGGTATATGTGGTGATTTGTGTCCCCCAATATATTGTGCACTCTAATAAACTTATCTGGGGTCAAAGAACAGAACAGCCACTAGATAGATATAGAGGCCAGAAAATGGTGGCACACTCGCCTTTAATCCTAGCATTCCAGAGGCAGAGATCCATCTAAATCTCTGTGAATTCAAAGCCACACTGGAAATAGCCAGGCATGGTGACACATGCCTTTAATCTCAGAAAGTGGTGGCAGGAAGCAGAGAGATATACAAGGCATGAGGACCAGTAACTAGGCTTGTTAAGCTTTTAGGCTTTTAGCAGCAGTTCAGCTGAGATCCATTCAGATAAGGACACAGAGGCTTCCAGTTTGAGGAAACAAGATCAGCTGAGGAATTGGCCAGGTGAGGTTAGCTGTGGCTTGTCCTGTTTCTCTGACCTTTCAGCATTCATCCCAATATCTGGCTCCCGGGTTTGTTTTTATTAATAAGACCTTTTAAGATTCATGTTACAGGTATCACATATCACAAAGGTATCCCAGAACAATTTGGTGAAAGATCTGCTTTCCTCCTCCAACTGTCTTGACAAACTCTTTGGAAAATCACTTATTGAGGTTTATTCCTGAATGTGGTTTTGATCCACTTATTGCTTTTTGTTTTTAAATTAATGCCAGCCTCAAAGGGTCTTCATTACTGTAGTTTTCCAGTAACTTTTGAAATTGGATGTTTGACTCCTGCAATGTTGGTTTTTGTTTTTTTTGTCAAACATTATTTCAACTATTTGGATTTTTACATGAGTTCCTATTCAGCTTTCAATTTTCACATGAATTCCTATTCAGTTTTCAAATTTCTGGGGAAAATGGCAATGTGAGTTTTTACTGGGATGATATTAAATTTATGATCAAATAGTCATTTTAACAACATGAGACTTTCAACTGTGTATAATTGTTTTAGTTTATTTCAAAGGCATTTTTATTTCAGAACATGTTTTGCACATTTGATTACATTTATTCTTATGTTTTTATCCTTGACAATACTTTAAATTGATTTAGTTTATTTTATTTTTGATTTATTTCTTGCTACTGTACAGAAATACAGATATTTTTCTATTGACACATACCCTGGCATTGAGGGAAAGGCTAAAAAAAATGCACTGTCTTTTCTACCAAAGGGTTAAGTAGACAAAACTTTATTTAAAAACTTTATAAAGAAGCCACTTGGCAGAAATTCAATTTATCAGTGTCAGCACTTCTTGAAATCAAAATATGTGCGCAAGGTTTCTCTCTGTCCACATTGTCTTCTGCTTCTCAACTTCATTACTTTAAATTAGCCAATCCCATCTGAATGTGAGGCCAAACTCAGACTGCTCAGACTGAGATATAGGACTGTTGTGTGATTTTTGTTCGCATTCTGATGCTCCAAAGACTTTTAATAAAATTTGCTTTCAGTTAGAGGGCAGAGCTAGCTACTAGTGGACCAAAATTAACCATCAATGTTTTGGGGGACTGAGGGCAGATAGAGAAGCAGGAAGTAGTAGGGTCTCAGCTCTTTTGGATTGAGTAATGAGAGAGAAAGGAGATCACTGGTCGCTTCTCTGCCACTTCTCTGATCATCCAAGTTCTTATCCTGTTATCTGACTCTTGTGTTTTTATTGATAAAGAATAATTAGATAAATGCATCGTAAGACCCCTTGTCTTAGGAATAAAAACCTGGGAGGGGTCAGGTAGGTTTACTTGTCTGTTTAACATGCCCTTTGGAAGAAATAAAATTTTCTGCCTTGCCAATTGTATTGTTATTTTCTTAGGATCTCAGACCCATTTCTTTTGTTTTTTTTTTCCATTTTTCTTTATTAAAGAATTTTCTACTTGCTCCACATACTATCCACAGACCCCCTTCCTCCCTCCTCCCACCCCTAAATCTCTTTCCCAAGCCACCCCGGATCCCCATATCCCCCAAGTCGAGGTCTCTCGTGGGGAGTCAGCAGAGCCTAGCACACTGAGCCTAGGCAGGTCCAAGCCCCTTCCCACTGCAACAAGGCTGTGCAAGGTGTCACACCACAGGCACTGGGTTCCAGAAGCCTGCCCATAAACCAGGGACAGATCCTGATCCCCCTGCCTGGGTGCCCCCCAAACAGTTTGAGCCAACCAACCATCTTCCATATCCAGAGGGCCTAGTCCAGTCCCATGGGAGCTCCACAGTCACCAGTCCTCAGTTCATAGGCTTCCATTAGTGTGGCTGGTCATCTCTGCACATCTTCCCATCATGATCTCGCCATCCCTCACTTGCAGTATCTCTCCTGTCTCTCATCAACTGAATTCCCGGAGCTCAGCTTGGTGTCTGGCTGTGGATCTCTGTATCTGCCTCCATCAGCCACTGGACAAAGGCTCTGTGATGACAGCTAGGTTATTTGCTAGGCTGGTCATCAGAGCAGACCAGTCCAGGCACCCTCTGGACCACTGCCAGCAGGCCAAGGTGGGGTCAACCTTGTGGATTCCTGAGAGCCTCCCCAGTACCCCGCCTCTTCCTATTCCCATGATGTCCTCGTCTATCATGGTATCTTCCTCCCTGCCCTCCCACTCTGTCCCTGTTCCAGCTTGACCCTCCCATTTCCCTGTGTTCTCATCCCCCATTCCTCATTCTCTGCCACCCTTCCCTACATCCAGTCCACTCATGTAGATCTCATCCACTTCTCCTTCACAGGGTCATCCATGTGTCCCTCCTAGGGTCTTTCCCTGTTAGCTAACCTCTCTAGAGTTGTGGGTTACAGTCTGGCCATACCTTCCCTCACATTTAGTATCCACTTATGAGTGAGTACATACTATGTTTGTACTTCTGAGTCTGTCAGAAGTACAAACATAGTATGTACTCACTCATGATAATATTTTCTAGTTCCATCCATTTGCCTGCAAATTTCATGATATCATTGTTTTTTACTACTGAGTAGTACTCCATTGTGTATATGTGCCATATTTTCTTTATCCATTCTTCAGTTGAGGGGCATCTAGGTCGTTTCCAGATTCTTGCTATTATGAATAATGCCGCTATGAACATAGTTGAGCATGTGTCCTTGTGGTAAGATTGAGCATTCCTTGGGTATATGCCCAAGAGTGGTATAACTGAGTCTTGAGGAAGACTTATTCCCAATTTTCTGAGAAACCGCTATACTGATTTCCAGAGTGGCTGTACAAGTATGCATTCCCACCAACAGTGGAGGAATGTTCCCCTTGCTCCACATCCTCTCCAACATAAGCTGTCTTCAGTGATTTTGATCTTAGCCATTCTGACAGGTATAAGATGGTATCTCAGAATTGTTTTGATTTGCATTTCCCTGATTGTGGGGGGCCGTTCTCAGGTTCCTCGTGGCTTTGCCCAGCAGATCCACATAGAGGATGATTAGGACCACGGGCCTGAGTGCAGGTGTCTGAGATGGTCTGCACTTGGCTTTGCTGGGGGAGGAGGTCATTTGCTCCACCCCCTTGGCGTCTCTATAAAAACCCTGGGGCAGAGACAGTCGGGGCCCGTTGGAAAAGGTTCCAGGCCCTCTCGAGGCTATCCTTTATTTTCTATCTGTTTATCTCTGCGATATTCTCTGCAATAAATCTTTCTATCTAATATTTCCTGCTGCTCACACTCAAGAAAACTCTGGGAAGCTGTGGGGGTGGTGGGTAAATGCCCCACACCTGATGACTAAGGATGTTGAGCAGCTCCTTAAATGTCTTTCAGCCATTTGAGATTCTTCTGTTGAGAATTCTCTGTTAAGCTCTATAGCCCATTTTTTAATTGGATTGTTCCATATTTTGAAGTCTAGCTTTTTGAGTTTTTTATATATTTTGGAGATCAGGCCTCTGTCAGATGTGGGGTTGGTAAAGATCTTTTCCCATTCTGTAGGCTGTTGTTTGGTCTTATTGACCATGTCCTTTGCTCTACAAAAGCTTCTCAGTTTCAGGAGGTCCTATTTATTAATTGTCACTCAGTGTCTGTGCTACTGGTGTTATAGTTAGGAAGTGGTTTCCTGTGCCAATTCGTTCCAGACTACTTCTTACTTTCTCTTCTATCAAGTTTAGTGTAACTGGATTTATGTTGAGGCTCAGACCCATTTCTAATACAACCAAAATGAATTTATTTATTTTAATACTTTTTCCATGGTCATATTGGGATTTTCTATATTTAAGGAAAGGTCAGTACAAAGAGAGCAGTTTCACTTCTTCCCTCCCAACCTGTGCCTTTTCTTTCTTTTCTCACTCAATTTCCTTACCAATCTCCAGTACAATGTCCAATAGATGTAGCTAAAATGAACATCTGCTTTATTAGTGATATTATCTATGATATCATCTATCATGTGAGCTGAGAGATTTTTATAGTTGTTCTTTATAAGGTTGAAAAAGCTTCCTTTCTATTCCTAGTGGTTGAGGATGGACTTAACTTCTTAATGGAGAATGAAAAATAAGTTACTGTGTTTATTTAAATCTTGTTCCTTACAGATTACATTAATATATATTGGAAAAAATACAAAATTCTGCATTTATTGCTGCCACAGGTTGCTTTTGCCTCTAAATTTGTAAGACTGTTAAAAAGGACTTGTGGCCAGAGTTTTCCTGCTTGGCCCACAATCAGGACAAATCTCTCTCACCTGCCAGTCCCACAGCCGCTCAGACCCAACCAAATAAACACAGAGACTTATATTGCTTACAAACTGTATGGCCGTGGCAGGTTTCTTGCTAACTGTACTTATATCTTATATGAATCCATTTCTATAAAGCTATACCTTGCCACATGGCTCGTGGCTTACCGGCATCTTTACATGCTGCTTGTCCTGATGGCGACTGGCAGAGTCTCCTTCCACCTTCCTGTTCTTTTTATTCTCTCTGTTAGTCCCGCCTATACTTCCTGCCTAGCCACTGGCCAATCAGTGTTTTATTAGCAACACATTTGCCAAACAGAACATCCCACAGCAAGGACTGTACCTGGAGACTGTCCAGAAAAGGAGGAGGAAGAATTGTGATGTCTGTGTAAGCAGACAACACCAAGCACCAGCCCAGGTATATTGGCCAGCCTAGACACTAAGAATTGGTAAGCACAGACATTCAGCAAAAAGGGGAATGAGCACTGTACAGCTGTGCAGAAAAAAGGGGAATGAGCACTGTACAGCTGTGCAGGGAGAGGGGAATGAGCACTATACAGATGTGCAGGGAAAGGGGGATGAGCACTGCACAGCTGTGCAGGGAAAAGGGGAATGAGCACTGCACAGCTGTGTAGGGAAAAGGGGAATGAGCACTGCACAGCTGTGCAGGGAAAAGGGGAATGAGCACTGAACAGCTGTGCAGGGAAAGGGGGAATGAGCACTGTACAGCTGTGCAGGGAAAGGGGAATGAGCACTGCTCAGCTGTGCAGGGAAAAGGGGAATGAACACTGCACAGTTGTGTAGGGAAAAGGGGAATGAGCACTGTACAGCTGTGCAGGGAAAAGGGGATTGAGCACTGTACAGCTGTGCAGGGAAAGGGGATTGAGCACGGCACAGCTGTGCAGGGAAAGGGGAATGAGTACTGTACAGCTGTGCAGGGAAAGGGGAATGAGCACTGTACAACTGTG
>CABHPQ010139209.1:20094-32627 GCA_902168405.1 Peromyscus aztecus
ACTGTACAGCTGTGCAGGGAAAGGGGAATGAGCACTGTACAACTGTGGTGTGATTCTGGGAGGATGGTTAGGATGTTGGAGCCAATCCACAATACATAGAGATGGGCAGCAAATTCATTCTGTTCTTTGGTAAGTCTGCCATTGCCTCCAACAAGCCACCAATTTGATGAGGGTTCAGCCTAATGAGGAATTCTGCACAAGGAAATAAACTCATAGTATTTATTGGGTAAAATTCTAATGTTACGAAGAGATGACTTAATATTTTAAAAACTCACACTTTTATTTCCTATCTGAATTGAAGTTATTGTTTTATAAAATAAACCTTATTGATAATTAAAATGTATCATAGAAAAGCCTTTCTTTTATATTTGTAAGTCAAGCAACTAAGAAGAAGAAATGAATGAGAAAGGTGTATCATTGGGCTGATCCACAAGTCCAAGTCAGTGTGGCCAGAGTTAGCTCAAGAAAAGTCTCTGTCTTAGTCAGTGTTCTATTGCTGTGAGGAGGCACCACGACCAAGGCAACTACTATAAAAGAAAGCATTTAACTTGGGGCTTGCTTACAGTTTCAGAGGTTTAGTCCATGATTCATCATGGTGGGGGTATAGGAACATGCAGGCAGATGTTGTTTAGGAGAAATATCTGAGGTTCTACATCCTGATCTGTAGGAAGCATGGAGAGAGTGAGAACTAGGCCTGACAGTGGCTTTTGAAACATCAAAGCACACCACCAGTGACAAACTTCCTACAACAAGGCCACACTTAACTCTTCTCAAATAGTGACACTCCCTGATGACTAAGCATTCAAATATATGAATCTATAAGGGTCTGTAGCTTGAATTTTCCTGCCTGGCCCACAGTTAGGATAAATCTTTTTTACCCTCCAGTCTCACAGCCATTCAGACCCAACCAAGTAAACACATAGAGACTTATATTGTTTACAAACTGTATGGCCGTAGCAGGCTTTTTGTTAACTGTTTTTATATCTAAGTAAGATGTTAAGATACTGGTAAGCCATGAGCCATGTGACAACTTATAGAATAATAAAAATGGGTTAATTTAAGATATAAAAACTAGATAACAAAAGGTCTGCTGTGGCCATACAGTTTGTAAGCAATATAAGTCTCTGTGTGTTTACTCGGTTTGGTTGAGCAGCTGTGTGACTGGTGGGTAAGAGAGATTTGTCCTGACTGTGAGCCAGGCAGGACCAAAAAAAAAAAAAAAACAAAACTCCAACTACAAGGGTCATTCTTATTCAAACCACCACAGCCTCCAAATCTGAGCAAGGAAGAAATATCAGTTCAAAAGGAACTCAGAACAGTGCTGGCAGAATTGACTCAGCTTCGAGTCCCCAATGCTGATGGAGGACAGGAGATGCAGCCTGTATCCTTCCCAACAGGCACAATTATTACAGCCTGGATACCAGCTGTGCCTCTGGACCACTTGTGAACTAACTTGAGCCCTGAATGCACCTTGTGTCTGAGCCAATATGGGGTATAACACTCTAGAAGGTTCTCTTTAGTAGAGTCAGGACTGTACCTCTTACTTGGGTAGAAAAGGATAGTGTTGCTTGCTAGACAGATCTCTGCTAGTAGAAACCTCTTTCCCATCAAGAATGAATTCAGATAGAAATGAAAGAGAAAGCTTAATGACTTGATGGGTAGATCTGCTTTTCACTAAGACAATTATGTACCTCAGGTTGAGTTAGTTTGCACATAATTATAAACAGTTTGAAACAAATTTAACTGTTCTCAGTATGTTACTCTAAAGGGTAGCTTTACCAATGTGTGTGTGTGTGTGTGTGTGTGTGTAAATATTTTATGACATGCTTTCATAAGATACCATAATTTAAATGTGTAACTATGTCTAGAATTTTCTTTCCAGGGGATGAGTTTAGCTCATGATGGTGTTTGTTTTGAAAAGGAAATGGCCTTATATATTTTCCCATGAAAATAAAGTATCTATTAAAGAAATGTTTCTAACACTTAAGATTCTTCCATTTTCTTGAAAAAATTATCTCCTGAGATTGGCAGGCAATTTTGAAATCACAGTAACACAGCCAGAAAAAAAAAAAACCTGTTATTCATGTTCAATTACTTTACACGTTCACAACTAAAATGGTGTAATTCTAATGCCTTTCCATTGTAATGTGATGCAGACAAGGTATAGAAAGAATTGCTTGTGGGCCTTGTCTGACTAAGAAATCATTGCTGTCTTCCAGGGGGATGTGACATATTCAGATATTCTATTTTCTGTTTAAACTTCTCAGAAATAGAAGTTCATTTGATTACATTGAAATGGTTTTGTCATAGGACTTCATCTACATTTGTATGGGAATCTGATGTGAGTTTACTGAGAAGGAAAAGTTTCTGTTCTTACCCAAAGCAGAGCTGGTATGAGGAGAATGTTAGAAGCAACCTCATTCATTAACATCTGATTAAATATCTCTTATTTCTGTTTCTATATACCTACAGAGCTCTGAATGCCAAACTTGAAGCTAGAGAATGATGGAATGTGAGCCTGGGGACAAGCACGGGGTTCACTAAATGCTTCTACTAAAAATATTTCCATCCAAAACATTTCTATCCATCTCCCCTCAGATCTGCTGTCTTGGAATCTCTGTTTCCTTACCAATTTCATCCTTAGATACTTCTGGTAGGGAAACCAGTTTCTTTACATTACAGAAAGAGAAATAAGACTCAGTTTGAATTAAGCCATACATGGTGTGCTGACTTGTTTTATGCTATCTTGACCCAAGCTAAAGCCATTTGGAAAGAGGGAACTGATAAGTCAAAATATATCCCCTATTAGTGGGTAACTCCACTGATACAATAAGCTAATCAAGCCAAATTAATAAGTCCAGGTTTGATAAACAGAGCAAGGGAACTCTCAGGTAACTCTTGGGAAGGCACGAGAGGAATCACATGGCAGGTCTAGTGGCCAGGTCTTAAATACACTGTAGGCATGGTCTTGAGCAGCCCTGGGGGAGAAGCTGACCCTTGTCAGGCTTTCTGATTGGCAGGGTCTGGAAGGGGCAGGTCCAGGGAGCTGCCGCTTGGCATGCTGAAGGAGGGTTTGGAATGAGGCCTGAGCTAGAGAATCCGAACATTCCAACCTTTTTGGAAATATATCGATGTAGGTTCAATCTGGCTACTTCCTGCTGTCAAGGGACAATATGGAGAGGGAGAAGTAAGGAGCTGGTGGGGCCATGCTCAGCGGGAAGTGTGGGTGAAGAAGCATTCAGTTAGCTGCCATCCTGGAGACCTCAGGAACCTATTTCTTAAGGAGACAGAGAAGGCAGGTTGCTAGGAGAAAAATAGACTATTAACACTGGCCCTATGAGTGGGGCTAGTCATGAGCAAAAGAATGGAATGGAGATATGCCCTGGTTGTACAGAAGAGGCAAGAATGAATGAGCCAGAAGAAATATTGTAAACTATGGGGGTTCAGTCTCTTGACAGCCTGCTCCCAGGGTCCAGGAAGAAACTGCAACCAGCTGATAATCTAATCTTTGACGATATTAAATGAATCTAAGTACATGAAACTCTTTAGTCCATACACTTTATTCTTCTGAGTCAGTTCTCTCTATATACAGCTTCTTTTCTCATGCTTAGCTCCTTTCTGTCCCCTCTCTTCCTGTCCTCTCATAGCCCTAACTAAGCTCTTCTGCTTTCAACCTCATCTTCATCCTCAGTTCCTCCATCCATGCTCATTCCTTCCTTTCCTACTCTCTTGACCTAAGCCAATCCACCTACCATCTACAAAATCTCTGCCTTGTTCTTTCTTCCCTAGCCATGTGACTCTGTTTGGAGCTAGGAAAATTACCTCAATCCTGCTTCACCTGGTATGCCAAAAAACCCTTTTTGCTCTGAGTCATTTGCTCTGCAATGCCATTTGGCCTGTGAGGGGAAGGAGGGTCTGAGCTTCATTTGCACAAGAAACAAAGCTATGAATCTACACATCTACCTAGGAGACAGGCATTGTCTCTGTAGGGGTGTTACCTAGTTCAGATCATCAGTAAGTCTGAGAAGGTTATTTTGTTTGCTGTTATGACCTATGAGTATATGAGTGCACAAGAAATTGAAAGCAGGAAACAGCTGATACATTAAAAGGAGAATAACATTAAATGTTCCTTGATATTTGATATCTTCTCCAGAAAGATTTCTTAATCCTTCTAGGTATAGCTATATCATATACAGCTGAATATCTAGTTTATATTCTTGAGGGCTGCAGCAAAGAAAGAGCAGGTATGCCCTTGAATCTGGAGAGGTGGTACCAGCACTGATGTTCCAGGACCTTAAGGGGATGGCATGCCAAACCAGGAGATGATGTGTTCAGAAGTATGTGAGTCATTACATCTGCTGTTTCCCTGGAGTTGGGGAGTGCATCCATCATGTAAAGGTGTCAATAAGAGTTAAGACATAATGGAGGTTTTTTATGAGTGAGCACATGAGTGAAATCAACCTGTCAGTACCTGCCTGGTTGGTGTCCTTGGAGCTGGTATAGGGGATGGCTGGTGTATCTGGAGGACCACCTGTGGGTTGGCCTTGGCACTAAGAGAGGAGTAGACCTGTAAAATACATGCTTCAAAATGGGTGAAGATGGGTGGAGTCAAAGAGAGGTTCTAAAATCTGTTATTATTTTCTACCAGGCCAAATTTCTTGATACAGTAGCAGAACTCTTTCTCAGGAATCTGTGGGTGTCTGTAAAACAACTGGAACAGATTTACATCTTAGTGTCAAGGCAGGAGGCTATGGCTTTGGGTTAAAAAGTATGAACATTTTTCCTAGGGCCTGGAGGAACAGAGTTGAACATGCCAGCAGGGTTCTGTACCCTCTCTAATGCTAACCTGTTTCTAAAAGTTGGGACCAGTAAATTCCACAGAAATTTAAGAACTGAAAACTGTAGTCTGAGGAGGAGAGCTGTTAAACTGGTAAGTCTATCATTACCCTAGTAATCAAATGCCATCAGATCCGAGAAGGATAAGTAAATGAATAGAAGTGACACAGTTTTCCAGCTACCTAGGCAGTCTCAGGTTTCTCCATGGTCATTAGGGGGCAGAAGTCCCAAAGACAGTAGCAGTCTTTGGCTGCCAAGTTCAGAAGATCTGACAGACTTTCCTGTGGGGTAGGAATTTGTGGAGAGTGTCCTACCTTGTCTTAGCAAAGTATGGCAATCAGTTCCCCAGTGTCCTGTTTATTCAGAGTCTGGACAGGTTCTTAGCAGCAATTAAGACTCAAAGCAGTTGTCTGCTCCATGTCTGGCTTTGCCACATTTAAAGCAAGCTTCCAGGTGGAAGTTCTTTTGTGGTCTTTGAGGGGATACAGGATGTTGCTAGGAGCTGGCATGTCTCTGTTATGAGAAGCGTTTTTTTTTTTTTTAATTAAAATGCATGTTCTCAGATTTCTGAGGACTTGACGATAAGGGTATATTTATCTGTTAGGTATATCTGAATTAGACAATGGTTTTACTCTTAGGTTACAAAATCTGGCTGCCAGCAAGATACATCCCTGTACATGAATGTATGGATGTACAGCTTTAATACCTCAGTAAACCAGCATTGCTTTAAATCCTATCTTTCATAAACCTTGTTTTTAGGACAGGGCAGGAATTATCATACAGAAACCTATTCTAATCCAAAATAACTTGGAAACCTAATGTCTCCTGGTAGACTCATTTCTATATGGTCACCTCTATCTAAGATGGTAGTGAAGTCATATTACCTCTCTCTTTAACTCTGCCAAATGGTGGCTGCCCACATGGCTGGCTATACTTTAGCATAGTGGCAGACCATGTGTAGTTCTTAATGGTGCTTGCCCACGTGTTGTAAGGTAATGGCAGACCACGTGGTATTCTTAATGGCAGCTGCCCATGTGGTTGTTTTCTGGAGCAGTTTAAATTTGGAGTTACCAGTTTTAAGTTAACTTTTGTTACAGATTTTTAACCACACTCAATTTCTTAGTTGTTTTCCTTTATGATAAGGTAGAACAGTATAGAATAACCTTCTCTGTCGTCACATCAGATTTTGCAAATCCTGAGCAAAGCACCTAGTTGTTACCAAGACACACAGAACAAGTAAACTCAGGCATTTAAAACTAGTTAAAAGCAAGCATCCAGCCGAGCGGTGGTGGCGCATGCCTTTAATCAGGAGGCAGAGTCAGGTAGGTCTCTGTGAGTTTGAGGCCTACAGAGCGAGATCCAAGACAGGCACCAAACTACACAGAGAAACCCTGTCTTGAAAAACCAAAATAAATACATAAATAAATAAAACAAGCATGCAGTGGCTACATCATCATTCACACATTTTCCCCCACACATATGAAATAGATGGGACTTTTTAATAGAAAGATGAAGAAAACTTTTCCTGGGAAACTGTATCAGATGACCAACTTAACCCGAAAATAGGAGTTTACAGTATAAAGCAGCATAGGGATAAAATGTACTTGCTGGTTATAATGTGGCTCCCATTGGGTTGGGGCAGCCTGCCACAGAGAGCCTGGAGGTGGAAGAGCTGAGGAGGGAAACTGAAAAACAGAATAGCAGTTCAGACTGCCCAAGATCAAAAGGAAGCCTGGATGAGCGAGCTTGAACAGCAAGTAGACTTAGAAGAGATTTTTCTTGAGAGTAGGCAGAAACAAACAAGGAGAATGGATTTGGTATGGGCAGAATGGGCAGATAGAATTACTGCATGGTACTGTAGGAGAGCAGGAGAACAGAGGGAATGGATCTATCAAAGGAAGAATTCCTATCTGGCCAAACTAAATGCTAGGGAAGCCTCGTGGGCAAAGCCAAAGTGGGCACCTTTCAGTGAGCCCTGCCAAAAGTATGCCACTAAGAAAACACTGGAGAAACAAGAGGTTTATTGGGGATCGCGAGAAAGAGTGAAAGGCTACTTCAGAGGGAAGACATGAGAATCAGGCAAGCAGATGAGTAGGGAATGGGGGGCGGGCAAGATGCAGACAGTGACGGGGAAATGAGCAGGAATGCAATACTCGCTCGTAAATCTGCATGAGATGTGTGGTGTGAGACAGCCCTGATTTGGATAAATTTCATAGGAGATACCCTAAGGGTGTCTGGGGATTGAACTTGTATCCAGAAGTATCCATTCACAAGCCATTAGCCAGAGACCAGAGACTATGGTGAGGCATCCCCTGAGATAGTCTGGGGCTAAAATGGTGGCGGGGTATCCCTGTGTGGTACAGCTCCCAAACAAAGGAACCCCAAGGGGCAGGGATCGTGCCTACTTTGGAATGGGTCAGAGTTACCTGACATTGCAGTGTTTGGGCAGGCAATATGGAAGGAAGCCTCTCACTCAGAAGGGGTGAAGACTCAGAAGGGATCCTGGATTCCTTTATAGGCTATTGGTTTGGAATAGATGACTTACTCAGCAAAAGTCAAGTGGAGGATGTGGACAAGAAGGGATAATGGCTTTCCATGGCCATGTGATTGCCAGAAAATCTCAACTCTACTCAGGTTTGGCACCAAGTTGATAAGTATTGGATCCATGGTTATTGGGTATGCTCTGCATTGGTGGTATAATGGTGAGCATAGCTGCCTTCCAAGCAGTTGACCTGGGTTCAACTCCTGGCCACTGCACCAGATAAATACATATCCCTGTTAGAGTTGGCTAACTCCATCGATGCAATAAGCCAATCAAGCTGAATTAGTAAGTCCAGATTTAATAATCAGAACAAAACAACTCCTGGATGACTCTTGGGAAGGCATGAAAGGAATCACTTTGAAGATCTGGTGACCAGGTCTTAAATACTCTGTAGGCATGGTCTTGAGCAGCCCTAGAGGAGGGGTTGACTCTTGGTGGACTTTCTGAGGGGTGGAGTCTGGAAAGGGAAGCTCTAGGGAATTGCTGCTTGGCACACTGAGGGCAGGCTTAGGAATGGGGCCCCAAGATGGAGATCCCCAACAGGAATATCAATTGAGCAAATGTTCCCATCTGATGGGCCTGTGGGCAAGCCTGTGGTACATTTTTTTTTATTATTATTGATGATTGATGTGGGGGAGCCCAGCTTACTGTGGGCAGTCCCACCCTAGAGTTGTATAAGAAAGCAGGCTGAACAAGTTATGAGAAGAAAGCCAGTAATCAGCACTCCTCTGTGGCTTCTTCTTCAGTTCTTGATCCAGGTTCCTGTCCTGAGTTCCTGCTCTTACTTCCATGGATGATGGACCACAAGTTGTAAGCTGAAATAAAACCTTTGCTCCTTAAGTTGATTTTGGTCATAGAGTTTATCACAGCAATAGAAAAGCAACTAAGACGCATGCTGTTATAACACTTGACTATCAGGAAATAGGGCTGAAAGTGTCTGGCTGAGTTCACATAGCTCTGGGTCACCATAGTGGGCACCTTTGGGCTCACTATGCAGGGGTGGGCAGCACAGCATTGGATAGCTAATTCTTTCATCACAGCCAACCTCAGGCTCTTTCTTCGCCTGCTTCTGCTTTCCTCACTCTGAATGCCACTGATGGTGATATTCCTAGCAACTTCCTGTACACAAATCACATGAAAATCTGTTTCCTGGAAAACTCAGCCTGAGCCAAAAATCAGATTGCAAATGCACAGAATCTTCCATGCTCAGTGAGCCATCTGTATATTGTTGCAACTTGTAACCAATGATGCTGATCCCACAGTGCATGGAGGTTTGGGATTAAACCTAGGGAAAAGGAAAAGAAGATGAAGCAACAAAATTATACTGAGGCAAACAATTTTAGTATCCTCCCTAGCATCCTGACATGCTTTTCCCAGCTGTGTCCAGTTAAGTGCTGCATACTGCTTTGATGACAGCTGTGCGTGCTACACTGTCCCATTTAATCCCACTATCTGGCAAGTTTGTGGCATCTTGGCTTGCATAAATGAACTTAGTGATGTTTGTACCATGATGAAGGTGCAATTATCCATTTCTTAGAAGGCATCCTTGTTGCTAAGTGATACACGACTAAGCTGTCTTGCCTAATTTTAAAAAAAAATTGCTGTGGGATGGTCTCTCTGTATGCTGTGAATATGTGTTGCTACCATTGATTAATAAAGAAGCTGCTTCAGCCTATTGCAAGACATGTTATAGCCACGTAGGAAAATCAAGCAAAGATACAGGGAGAAGAAAGGCAGAGTGAAAGGAGATGCTGTGAGCTGCTGGAGGAACAAGATGTGATAGAATACTGGTAAAGTCATAAGACACGTGGCGATACACATATTTAAAAAATGGGTTAATTTAAGATGAAATATCTAGCTAGTCATAACCCCAAGCCAAAGACCAAACAGTGTGTAATTAATATTAAGCTTCTGAGTAATTATTTTATAAGCTACTGTGGGGCCAGACAGGATGGAGAAAGGCTTCAGGTTACATTTGGTGGCCAGACTGGCAAGAATTTTCACATAAAACCTGAGAACTCAAAAATGTTTCTTAAAGAGAGCCAAGAGCAGCTTCCCAGTTCATGTCTCGTTATGGGCCTCGGTGAAGAACCCTGTCCCATGTCTGTGGCAGGCTTCAGTGGCAACTTGGCAGACTCCCATGGTCTCCTACAGGCTTCAATACAAAGAGGCTTCTCCCCGCTGCTGCCTACAGGCTTGTGAGAACAGTTGCAGGCTTAAAAACACAGCTTCATGGTAATTAATACTAGTTCCCAGCCTTGGAGAGGTAAGCATGACTCCTTGGTACCTCCAGCCATGTTGAAAAGCCACATGGGGCAAAACCAAAGCTTTGGTCTTAGCCATGCAGCTTAGCAGTCTATAAACTCTCCTGGTCAGAAAAGGGTTAAAGATACACAATGAGACAGATTCAAATGGAAAAAAAAATCTCTAAACAGGTTACAGTGTGTTTAAGAATATACATTGGCTTTTAGTAGAGAAAGTCCTTAAGAAATAGAGTAATAAAAATAAGCCATGTAAAGAATTAAAAAGACACAGAGAGTCTGGATACTGTATATTATTATGTTGATTATGTTGTCTTTGGAATTTTTAACTGCAGACAGACATTTAATTGTGGGGGCTGCTAAGTTAAACCAACATGTATATTTTAAAAGTATCTTGTCTTTGAAATTTGGGTGTAAGGATATGCTGCTTTGGAAAAGAAGTTCCTCTTTTGTTTCATAGGAGATGAGAAGCTGTGGATTCCTTCCAGGTTAATATGGTTCTATCAAGGAAGACCCCCTGAGAGGTCTGCAATGGGAGCTATGGCCCAGATGATCCAACATCCAGAACAACTTTAAGGCAACTGGCTGAGATGATGTAGCCTCACAGACTACTACAGCCAAGATTTAGCCATAATTCAAAATTTTCTCAGGATCCCCATATGATTATCAGTGCCCCCAATCAGCAGGAAATAGTATGGGAAGCTATGGTCAAATTCTTAAAACATTGCTTATAAATGCTTGTTTTCATTTAAAGGGGTTTGGTTATAAATGTTTATTGGAACCCTAGATCCCGTCCCTGGGCACCAGGCACCCCTGGGAAGACCTACCCACCTTGACCCCAACTTCTGGCCAGGGGGCAGGCTTCCTTCTACCCCCCACCCCTTCTGGGAAGCCCCCCTTTTCCAAGATCCCCTGCAGTCTCCAAGCCCTGCCCCCAAGTCCATCATCCCCGGAGACCCCCGCCACTTCCTGAGACTTAGAGACCGGCCCCCAGCTCCCATCCTGCCCCGGACTTCCCTTCTGGACAAAGGTGAGTGCCCGCCCGCACCCTAGATCCCATCCCTGGGCACCAGCCACCCCTGGGAAGACCTGCCCAACTTCTGGCCAGGGAGCAGGCTTTCTTCTACCCCCCACCCCTACCAGGAAGGCCCCCGTCTCCAAGATCCCCTGCAGTCTCCAAGCCCTGCCCCCAAGTCCATCATCCCCTGAGACCCCGCCACTTCCTAAGACTTAGAGATCGGCCCCCAGCTCCCATCCTGCCCCGGACTTCCCTTCGTGACAAAGCTCCCATCCTGCCCCGGACTTCCCTTCTGGACATGAGTCTTCTTTTCTGGACAAGAGCTGCCATCTTGCCTCGGACTTCACATCTGGACAATAGCTCCCATCCTGCTTCGGCCTTCCCATCTGGACAAGAGCTCCCAACCTGCCTCGGACTTCCCATTTGGACAAGAGAGTCCCATCTGGACAAAAGAGAGAGACTTCCCGAATCTGTCAGCTCTCTGTCCACCAAGTGTGCTGATAAGACCAAGATCGAACACAAGGAGATGGGCAGACGTCAAGGCAGAAGTACATACAACAAAATGAAGAGCAATACAGCATCACCAGAACCTAGCCCTCCTCCAACATCTAGAGCTGATCATCAAAAATTGCAAGAAGCAGAAGAAAACAGCCCTATGAATAACATCATGAAGAAGGTAGAGGCCTATATAGAAGAACAGACAAGAAAATGGCAAGAACGCTTTAAAAACCTAGAGGAAAGCACAATTAAAGTAGAAGAAAACAATAAAGTCCTGGAAGAAAACAATAAAGCACTGAAAGAAAGCCATGAAAAAGCAATGAAACAGGTTCAAGACCTGCAAACGGGAAATAGAAAAAATGAAGAAGACACAAACAGAGGGAATGCTGGAAATAGAAAATCTAAGCAAACGATCGGGAACTTCAGATGCAAGTATAACCAACAGAATGCAAGAGATGGAAGAGAGAATCTCTGGCGTTGAAGATACGGTAGAAGAAATAGATTCATCAGTCAAAGAAAACACTAAAGCCAACAAAGTCATGACCCAAAATGTCCAAGAAATCTGGGACACCATGAAAAGACCAAACCTGCGAATAATAGGGATAGAAGAAGGAGAAGAATGCCAACTTAAAGGCGCAGAAAATATATTCAACAAGATCATAGAAGAAAATTTTCCCAACTTAAAGAAGGAAATGCCAATGAAGATACAAGAAGCTTATAGAACACCAAATAGACTAGACCCCCCCAAAAGTCCCCTCGCCACATAATAATTAAACAACTAAACATGCAGAATAAAGAAAGAATATTAAGAGCAGCAAAGGAAAAAGGCCAAGTGACTTATAAAGGCAAACCCATCAGAATAACACCCGATTTCTCAATGGAGACTTTGAAAGCCAGAAGAACATGGACAGATGTAATGCAGACACTAAGAGACCATGGATGCCTGCCTAGACTCATATACCCAGGAAAACTTTCAATCATCATAGACGGAGTGAACAAGACATTCCAAGACAAAGCCAGATTTAAACAATACTTATCCACAAACCCAGCCCTTCAGAAAGCACTAGAAGGAAAATTCCAGCCCAAGGAAGTCAAATACACCCTCGAAAACACAGGCAATAGATAATGCCACAGCAGTAAACCCCAAAGAAAAGAACTACACACACACTACCACCAAAAAATAACAGGAATGAACAATCACTGGTCATTAATATCTCTTAATATCAATGGACTTAATTCGCCTATAAAAAGACACAGGCTTACAGAATGGATACGAAAGCAGGACCCATCTTTCTGTTGCATACAAGAAACACACCTCAAATACAAAGACAGACACTACCTAAGAATAAAAGGCTGGGAAAAGACTTTCCAATCAAAC
>CABHPQ010139210.1:0-15950 GCA_902168405.1 Peromyscus aztecus
GTTAGGTTTTAATTACCTTCGGTGTCAGGTAACTGTAGGGCTTACAGCTACAGCATTTGGAGAGTTAATGATGCCACCACTGTAAGCCATCATTAGGAAGGAGCCAGGGATCCAGGGACACTGCCTCTCCCCTCAGGCCACTCCTTTAGTCCGTCTTGCCCTGCCCACTGGTCCTAGGCTGTCTTTTAGTGTGTTGTCGGGCTCCGTGTGCCAAACACCCCGCCATGGTGGAAGCGACTGTTCTTTGAACTTTGCTACAGCCCCCCGCCTGCTGGGGTCTCCGGAGGGAAGCAGTCACCTCTAGCCCAGATGAAATGGAGCTTCAGAAAAACCACAGCGGCCGCCGGCTCTGAACTTTGTATTTCTTAGACTGCCAGCATCACTCGCCACTGAGTGTCATATAACTCCCCAAAAAATGTGGAGAGGAAACCAAAGAGCCGAGGAACACAGATGTCCTGTGGCTGGAGAGGCCATCTAGAAAGTGGCCTTTCACTGAGACGCCAGGTGTGTGAAAGGAGCAGGAGGCCTGTGGGAACGTGGGGGATCCCAGAACCAGAAGGCCAGAATTCCAGGAAACTTATGCTTCACGCAGCCAAGTTTGTGAAATCCCCCATGTTCTGGAAAAGGCTTCTACACAAACTGTTGGTGTTTCCAGCCTGATATTTGATAAGCTCAAGTCAGCTGAAACTATTCTGGAGACTTGGGGTTTTATACGGTTAGTGATGGCCAAGGAGGCTCTTTTCACCTCCTACAGTGGCTGCCCTGCCAGGCTCCTGCCTACCTCAGCCCTCCAGTAAAGCATGCTCATCCTCACAGGGTCTCTTCCCCACTGGCTCATGTCACTGGCAGCCTTGCTTCAGCCCAGATCTCAACATCTATGGCCACAGAAAACGCCCCCCCCCCCCCCCTCCTTTCTTCTTCCAAGTCACTAAATCCCAGAGCTGGAGGATTTCCAGACACATCGACCCAGCCTCTTTAGTGGCCCTCGTGGCCCAAGTCCCCCTGTGATTGGGACAGGACTAGCTCTAGCCTTGGGTACATTTGTGTTCTGAGAGCCTGGCTTATGGTAGGCTCCATAAGCCGGTGACGAGTGAACGAATGAATGAGAAATTCCCTTGTTCTTTTCTTTCTTCAGAGTGATACCAAATGGGTCACGCCAATTCTCTGTGCTTTCCTAGGGTGTGAAGTCACTAGTGCCGGGCAGAACCAAATAGTAACACTGGCTCCTCACACAGCTTTGTGGTGTGGCAGGGTCAGGCCACAGTCTCTCTTAGAGCTCCAAGGAAAGAGCATCCACATTCAGGTACACGGAGGACAGTCTTGGGCTGGTTTCCACCAACTTGGTGAACGTGGCTTCAGTAACAGAACTGGATCCTCCCACCGTTCTGTAGACATGGTGCTGGTAGCAGGGACTCCTTCCAGGCACCCCGAGGAAGGATCTGGTTCAGGCCTTCTTCCTTCCACCTTCTTGTTGTGTGCAATCCCTGGGTACATGTTCAGTGAGTGTGGCGGTTTGAATGAGAAGGTCCCCAATGGGCCCATAACCTGAGACTACAGATGCACACATTGAGTTCTTTACATCGGATCCGGGTGGGGTCATTAGGCTTGCATGGGCAAGCATTTTTATCTGCTAAGCCATCTCCCCAGCTCTCCCTCCTGCCTTTTTCCACGAGTGTTGACCCTCCCTGCCTCCTCAGTTCCTCTCTTCCCCCTCTCGTGGTCCTCTTCATTTCACAGCCTACATCCCCACTCACGCCCACATATATACATATATAAACATCAGCGGCTGAGATCTGTGTATGAGAGAGAGCATACGGTTTTGTCTTCCTGAGTCTGGGTCACCTCATGGACTATAGTAAATTCCAGGTCCACCCATTTTCCTGCAAGTTTCATAATTTTGTTTCTCCTTTACAGCTGAATAAAATCCCACCGCCGGATGTATGTACCACATGTTCACCATCCGGTCATCTGCTGGTGGTCATCTAGACTTGTTCTAGTTCCCTGTTACTGTGAGCACTGTATCGATAAACACGGACGTGCAGGAATCTCTGTGGTAGGACATAGAGCCAGTCCCTGGGTATGTAGCCCAGGAGCTGTGGTATAGATGGGTAGAACTCCCAGGCCGGGCCAGCAACAGATCACAGATGCATTTCTCCTGAAGACTTTCTAGTCCTGGTCCTGGGGTGCTTTTCTCAACAGGAGAGTCATGGGAAAAGAGAGGCAGACAACAGCAGTTGCCTGTCTTCACCCAGCCTCAGCAAGGCCACAGAAACCTTGCCCCAGCCCTCTCCTCCGGAGGAAGTCCGCCCGCCCCGTCTCTCCCTGCTGCACTGTCCCAGGCCCTTGGAGGCTCCCCAACCCCGCTGCCCTTTTCTGTTTACACTGGGAGATGAGCCTCTGCCGAGCTTAAGTGCAGTTCTGGCCCTTTTGTTTGTTTTCAAGTCAAGTTACGACTTTGCTCCCGGATTTATTGCAAATTCCATTTATCTCCCTCTGCCCCGGGTCCCAGCACAAACCCTTGAGGGCTTCTCTCGGCACCGAGGACAAATGCCAGTTGACACAGGAAAAGGATAGGCGTGCACAGATAGGGAGGAGGCACACATAAGGGCCAGAGCTGTCCCCGGGCTGGTAGCACGAGAGAACCACGGCTCACCCAGGGAGGACAGTCCTCAGCAGCCCCTGCCTGCCACCCCCCTCACACCCCTTTTTCCCAGACCTTAATAGGAAAGGAGAGCCAGGCCTAAAGAAATCCCAGTTCTGAGGGGCTAGGGTAAACAAAGGAAGGTTCTGGTCTGCAGGAAAGGAGCCTGTGGCAGTTTTTAGCAGGAAATGGTGTGAGGCCAAGGGTCCTGGGAGGCCTGGAAAGGAACCTCCCTGGAGTTGGTCTGACAAGAGCTGAGGGCCTGAGAGTTGGGCATGGGTTCAGGCCCAGGGCCTTGCTGGGACAGCACAGCCTCTGGCAGCCTCTACCCTCTCCTAGGTCTCCCAGCTCCCTCCAAACCCCACGGTGTCTGTAAACTGCTGCTGAAGAGCAAACGACTCCCTCCGCAGGAAGCTCACCAGGGAAAGAAAGAGTCAAACTGAGCCGAACAAATTAGGAACCGGAAGTCCCACTGTGCTGGTGGCTCCTTCCAAGACAGGAAGTGCCCAGGGCCTGTCCCTTCCTTGCCTAAGTTCCTGGGCTCTGGAGCATGCAGGAGACGTTTGAGGTGTCCTAGCCAGCCTGGTAAGGAGGGGAAATTGGTTGATATCACACACACACACACACACACACACACACACACACACACACACACACCAGCCAGGAGAACGGACTCAGGGTTACATGGCTGGAGCAGGCTGTGGCGGTGAGCAGCAGGTGAGAAGAGTCACTTTTCACATCCTCCCCTGGGCCTCACCCAAGACACAAAACTAGAGCTTTAGCCTCTCGGCCAAGGAGCCCAGGAGATAGGGTGATTGAGAGAGGGCGGAGCACCCACCCGTGGCCTCTGCAAGCACCCTGGTTGCAGAGTAGGTGCTGCTGCCCGTGAGGAGCCCTTTCCACAGCCATTTCACCACAGAAGGCACTGGACTCCGTTCCCGTGGGCTGTCAGGACCCGAGTCTCTAATCAGCCGAGCCATTAGCCCAGCCTCTGCCGCTCCTCCTGCATCATCCGCATCTCTCCAGACCCAACCCCAGACTCAGCCCCCTAAAAGCCAGGAGCCTCCACCTACCTCCCACAGCTCACCTTTAGCCCTGGCCTCTGACGTTCACGGCCACCAGTCTCCGTGGCCCTCTGTGCTTCTCTCATGTCCCCTCTCAAGCTTGTCTGTGTCCCCTCACCAGCCTGACCTGTACCCTAAGTCCCTCTGTCCCTAACTTTCCCTGGGCTGTCCTGAAGGAGTCACCTGCACCTGCAGTTGTCTGGCCCTGCAGGGGGAGATTAAGCACCATGGTGGTGGTGGTGGCAGATTCAGCCCCTGGGCCACTGACCCTGAGAGTCTCACTCTCTTCAGATCCCCCAACGCCAACCCCAACCTCCACCTGCTGTCTGCAGAACTCCTCACGGCCCTCTTTGCTGGGGCCCTGGTCTTTTCTCAGGCCCTTTCTAATTTCTGCTTACTCGCCTCAAAGTCCTTTCATAGTGCCACCTTCCCCTCATGCCAGGGCAGCGGATGTCCCCACATCCTCTGCATACTAACCTAAGTACCTGACCTAGTACAGCCCCCGTCCCTTCCAGGCTATGGCGTCGTATCCATCCTCCTTCCCGGATCAGCAGCTGCGTGTTCAGGCTCTGCTGAGACTCAAAGGCACATTCACGCTGGAGTGCAGTAGCCCAAAGCCCAGCTGACCCTTCTCTTAGGCTGGAATGGCTTCCCTCAGACCTGTTCCTCTCCGCTCATCACCCTCCTCTCCCTTTGTTCCACACTTCCCATAGGGTCCTGCACACCGTCTGCCTTTGTTTCTTCCCTCAGACCCACCCCACACGCCTTCGTCACCATGGTGGCTCAGTAGTTCTCACAGCTGCCTCCTTGGGGTGCTGGGCCTCAAGACCACCGCGGGGACTCTCTCCTTAGGTTCTCCTGGCTTCTTCTCTCTGCCAGGCTTCCACTTTCCTTCTTGCCCACGTGCTCTTCAGCCACCCCTCTGCCAGCTGGGCCTCCTCCCCCGCCCTCCCCTCCATTCCCGTCATCCAGAGTCATGTCTCGTGTCACTGCTTCCATGAACCCCAGATCTCTAGCTACTGAGATACCCACGTGTCTGCCTGCTGTTGGCTACTTCAGCGCAGACACCGTGGAGAACTGCACAAAAACGAATCCAACCATCTCAGACTCAAGTCTCTGCTTGAGATGGCTTGACCACGTTATGGCCCCAGCTTCCCACTGACAAGGCTAAAATCCCGCCCCCCCTGAAGTTAGTATCAGCGTCCAGAAACCCAAATGATCTTCTTCAATGTGTGTGTGTGTGTGTGTGTATGCATATGTGTGTGTGTGTGTATATATATATATATATATATATATATATATGTGTGTGTGTGTGTGTGTGTGTTTATCCCACATACTCCAATTCTATCATCTAAATTCAAGCCTTTCCCATCTTTCTCCTAGACTTTTCTCTCAGCCTTTGAGCATTTTCTCTTATGGTCTACTTGTCTTTGGACATGGGGCCCTTCATAGCAACCTGTCTCCCTTTCAGGAACCCAGATGGACTCCACACTGCACGTGGTTCCCCAGCCAGGGACAGGGCCTTGCCCTGCCTCCAGCCCGGTTCCTACCCCCTGTTGCCCGCAGCTGTTGGCTCGGGATCTACTGTGTAACAAGTACCTGGGTCTAGACCAGAGCTGCCTCCTTCCCACTTGCAGAGCTGGCCGCTCCCTCACATACCCAGTTTTCTGTTCACCTGTTCTTGTCTGCAGTGGACTGGATGCCTTCTCTTCCTCCTTGTTTGCTACATATATTTCCCAATCTTGCTTAAGGCCTAGCCCTTCCAAGAAACTTGCAGACTTCCAAAGGAACAACCAGCTCCCTCCCTTCTTCACCCCTGTGACAACCACGTCTGTCTGTTGTCATCTCCCTGGTTGCACAGTTCTTTTTTGAGGGATTTTGTTTGGTTGGTTGGTTGGTTTTGGTTTGGGTGGGGGCGGGGGTGGGGGGGTTGGTTTTGGTTTTTGGTTTTTCGAGACAGGGTTTCTCTGTGTAACACTCTTGGCTGTCCTAGAACTCACTTTGTAGACCAGGCTGAATTCGAACTCACTGAGGTCCACCTGCCTCTGTCTCCCAAGTGCTGGGGTTAAAGGCGTGTGCCACCACCGCCCTGCCAGAGAACAATTCTTAACGTCGTCTGCATCCTACACATATTTAATTAAAGCCAGTTGCTTTTGAATTGGGTCTTATTCTCAGATTTAGCATTATTTCCTAGTTGCTAAAACTGTAGGCAGAGTTAGGAAGGGAGATAGCATCAGCTTCTAATCCTTGATTCAATACCCAGAAAATTAAGGAATCCCTGACTCAGTGGCCCCGAGTCTGCAGGTACGCTGGCATTTCTTATGATCTTTCTCCTACCAACCAGGTGGAATCAGAAGAGAGAGACCTCGGATATGCAGCGGGGGCTCACTTAGCCTTTTCCCAGTTACCTCCAGGGAGCATGTTCTCGGAACTTCTAGGGCAATTGCTTACTTCTGACTTTCAGCCCCAGATGTCACCCTCTTACAGGCTCTGTGGTGGGCATTCTCTTTCCTGTTCCCTAGACCTTCCTCCTGCCCCTGCAAGCCTTGGTCCTCACTCTCTTTCCCATGCCCTCTAGCTGGGTCTCCTGCAGAGGAAGAGGTTTTCTCACCCTCCTATCAGCATCATCTTTAATGGAGAGGATTTCCGAAGCTTATAAAGTCTTGCAACTCCTGGAAAGAAAGAAAGAAAACACATTGGTCCACAGCTTTTGTAAAAAGGTGAGCAGGACACAACCCACTGTGACTATCCACACAGTATTCTCACATAGAAATTTGAAGAAAGCTAAACTCTATCACTTAGGAGGGGTCCATGTGTCCTCACACCTAGGTGCACACAATGCGGCTCACTCTCAACCTTCCCCCACCCGATTTGGCATGGGACATCCCAGGGCCCTCTGGACCCACCTCTGTCTCTCTCTCTGGAAGAAGTAATTTGTTTAATCACCTCCACAAAAGCCAGGAGAAGGATGTCTGTGAGGCTCAAATCCTGTCATGAATCTCAAAGAACTGGCTAAATAAATAAAAAGATCATGGCAGCCGAGGTTGCAGGAACTGCTGTAAGTAGCTAACCTGCATTTTGAAAAGGCTCCACGATGCTCTCTGCAACTTGGAACAGAAAGCAGCTCAAGCTGTCAGGGAGCCGGTGTTCTCCGTCAAGGGTGAGCTGGAGCGGGCTGACCCAGGAACAGGCAGTCACAGCTGAGTGCATCAGCTTGCGTGGGAAGGCCAGCTGTCTCAGTGGGGCCCAGGAGACAGACTGACTAGGGAAGAATTCCTGTGTTTGGAATTGGGCTTGAAAAGTCCCTGTTTGTAGCACTCGACTCACAGAAGAGCAGAAAGAATTTCCAGCTGTCATTAGGGCGCAGAAAGTCGTCCTGATTCTGTCTGGGACTCTCTCTCTCTCTCTCTCTCTCTCTCTCTCTCTCTGTGTGTGTGTGTGTGTGTGTGTGTGTGTGTGTGTGTGTGTTGCAGACTCTCCTGCTCCTCCTCCTCTTGGTGTGGCTACATCAGATTCCCAGAGGGGTCAGCTCCAGGGCCATATGACCCCTTGCTGTCAAGAAAGGCAAGCCAGCCAGGCCTGGTAGCACAGGTCTCTAATCACAGCTGCTCAAAAGGCCAAAGCAGGAAAATCTCAAGTTCAAAGCTAGTCTGGACAATTTAGCAGAAGTAAAAAGAGGGTGGAAAAAAAATGCATATACATGTATATATTCCAATGGCATTATAATACTATATATGATATAGTATGTATGATACATTATATAGTCCAGTGGTAGAGCACTTACTTGCCTAGGAGGTACATGACCCTTCAATTCCCAGTTGTGGAGAGAGAGAGGTAGAGGTAGAAGGAGAGGTAGAAAAGAATCAGTGGCATGTGATTCTTATAAGATATATTCTTATAAGATACCTCTTATATGAGGTATCTAGCTTATTCAAATTCATGGAGACAGGATGTATAATGGTGGTTACTAGGAGTTGGGAGAAAATTATCGGTTTGTGGGAACAGAGATTCATGTTTTTCTTTTTCTTTTTTTTTAATTTTATTTATTGTACAGTATATAATCTGGCTGCATATACTCCTGCATGCATGAAGAGGGCACCAGATCTCATTATAGATGGTTGTGAGCCACCATGTGGTTGCTGGGAATTGAACTCAGGACCTCTGGAAGAGTTGCCAGTGCTCTTAACCTCTGAGCCATCTCTCCAGCCCGAGTTTCATGTTTTTCAAGATGAAAAGTTTTGGAGATAAATGGTGGTGTTGGTTGCAAACCGGTGTGAATGTCCTTAATGCCCACAGAATTGCACACTTGAAAATGGCTGAAATACAGATCAGAGAGATGGTCCATTTAGCTGTTCTCAGTGAGACTCTAATTTTTTGGAGCCAGAGAACTTGGGGCCAGAGCTCAGAGCCTGCCATTGTACGGCCAGTTTAAGTGTTTAAGAACGAGAGTGTGGAGAGGCTTTCTGGGAGTTGCAAAGTGCTTTTCCATCATCCTTCATCCTTTTCATCGCGCCTGGTTATGAAGCAAGTTAGCAGTAGACACTAAAGAGCGAATACCATAGGAAAATAAGCATGGCTGCTAAAATACAAAGTTCAACCTCCACCGCAGGCCGTGGCAGGACCCCGCAAGACCCACGGCTGAGAACCAAGCAGATGTCCTTGAGGCTGAGCTCTGAGAAAAGAGATTCTGCATAGTGGGAGGGCCAACCTGAATCAGGCCAGATGAGGGTGCAACACAGCATAGACTCTACCAGATTCTTATATGCTTGGAGATGTAATTCACATGTGATTAAAATCCACTATTTTAAAGTATGTGGTCCAGTAGGTTTTAGTATTGTAGGGAAAAAGGGAAAAATGTCCCCTTTGCCCTTTGCCCTCTGGAGGGTCACTGGAGTGAACTAATAGCACAGATTAGCGAGAGAAAACAGCACACACATATTTAACTTGGATGGTGAGGAATCCCGTGAGTGTGATTACCAGCAGCCCGGACAGGCACAGCTGCGTCCACATCTGTCTTCATAGAACACAGGAAGGCAGGACTGAAGGCAATGCAGTAAATTGTTGCAGCAAATGAACATTTGGGGGAAGGACCTAACTGGTGGAGAGCGCCTGTAATCCCAGGATTTGGGAGGCAGAGGCAGGCAGATCTCTATGAGTTCAAGGCCAGCCTGGTCCACATAAATTCTAGGCCAGTCAGGGCTACAAAGTGAAACCTTGTCTGCAAACAAACAAACAAACAAACAAATGAACATTTGGGGGAATGAATGGGTCTAGCATAGATAGACAGAGTTTAGGATGGAATTGACCTGCCTGTGGTAGATTAATACTATCTGGGGGGTACTGGAAAGAGGAAGAAGAAATTAAATGCTAACAGGTGTGGATACTGGAAATGTTCTAGAATTAAATCGTGGTGATTGCTGTATAAGATGGTGAGTAATTAAAACCAGTGAATTTCACACTTTAAAATTATTTGTGTCTTAGGCTGGGCATGGTGGCACATGCCTTTAATCCCAGCACTCAGAAGGTAGAGGCAGGTGGATCTCTGTGAGTTTGAGGCCAGCCTGGGCTATGTGGGACAGCCAGGGATACACAGTGAGACTCTGTCTCTAAAAACAGAACAAAAATTGTCTTTATTCCATTCATTTCTAAACAAAAATTCTAAACTATCCTCACGTTTACTTCATTTTCTTGCAAATATCTGGGTGCTTTCTAAATATCTTCCTGGTTTTACTTCTAATTTAATTATCTTGTGATTAATTTTCAACTTTAAAAAAATGTAGTCTTTTTCCTTTTTCCTTTGCAGGGCTGGACACTGAACCCAGAATCTCGCACATGCCAGGTAAGTACTCTACCACTGAGCTCCATCCCCAGCTCAAATGTAGTCTTTTTTTATGTTTTTCTGCCCCAAACTATAACCTACCTTGGTGACTGTCTTATGTAAACTTGAAAAGAAATGAATGTCCTGTTATTGAGTGGAAGGCTCTATAAGTCTCAGCTCAAGTCAAATGATTACACTGTCACATCTTCTATATTCTTATTTTTCTATATGTTCTATTGATTTCTGAGAATTGTATTTTTTTAAGCTATCGTTGTGTGTCTGGTTCATCTTTACATTTCATCCATTTTTCTTTCATGTTCTATAAAATTCTGCTTGTGGATACACAAACACTGAGTTTTATTCTGTCTTCCTGCATCTTTCTATCTTTATAAGATTGTCTCTCTATCTCTAGTGATACCCTTTGCTCTGTAGTCTTCTTTTGCAGTAATTAAGTCATTCCGGATTTCTAATAAGTGCTGCATGGTTCAGCATCTTATTCTTTTACTCGGAGACTATTTTCGTTTTTATTCTTAAAGGTGTCTCTTCTATAAGTATATGTAAATAGAATAGTCTACAGTTTGTTTTCCTATTGTCCTGTCTGCCCCTCACTATCCTCTTCTTTGTGTGGCCTGAGCATCCCTGTCTATATTTCATTTATGTACATTGTTGACCTTCACGTTCACGTTTGTGTGGCCCTTGTGTTAACCACCTCTGGTACTTTTCACTCTTTTTGTGTGGATCTAAGCTTCCTGCCTAAAGAACTTCTTTTAATATTTCTTACAGTGCAGATCTACTTGTAGTGAAACTCTATAGTTTGGCTTTGAAAAGTCTTTACTGTGCCTTTACCTTTTATAAAGAGCATTTTCACTGGATACAGAATGCTAGGTTGAGTTCTTGTTCTCTTTATGAGAATTTAAGGTATTGTTCCATTGTCTTCTAGTTGGCCTAACTTTGGTCAAAAGTCTGCAATATTTCTTATTCTTTCTAGAACATAAAATAATAGGGTTTTTTGAGTTTACATTTAAGATTTTTCTTTATTCCTAATTTTTAGTTATTTTATTTATTTTTATTTATTTATTTGGTCGCACCCCTCCCCCCAACAGAGTTTCTCTGTATAACAATCCTGGCTGTCTTGAAACTTGCTTTTGTAGATCAGGCTGGCCTCAAACTCACAGGGATCCACCTGCCTCTGCCTCCCAAGTGCTGGGATTAAAGGCATGCACCATCACCACCCAGGTTTATTTAGTCTTTCGAGACAGGGTTTCTCAGGCTGTAGTCCTGGCTTTCCTGGACCTCTCTTTGTAGACCAGGCTGGCCTCAAGCTCAGAGATCCTCCTGCCTCTACCTCTCAAATGTTGGAATTAGAGGTGTCTACCATCATATCCAGTTTTATTTAATACTGGGAACTAAGCACAAGGCATTCAACATGCTAAGTAAGCACTCTATCAACCAAGCCAGTAGTTCAATATCAACCACAGCCCTGTAATTTGATTACAATATACCATAATGTGTTTTTGCTTCTGATGGTTGGGATCCACTGTAATTCTCGGATAGGATCAATGGTATTTATTCTTATCATCAGATTTGGAAAACTTTTGGCCATCATTTTGTCAAGAATCTATTCACTCTCCCTTCTCTCCACTTACACTTTTATTTCCTGAAGTCTTTCTTCTCGGCCTCCATCTGGATAGTTTCCATTGCTATATGTTTTCAATTTCACTTCTTTCTCTCCTGCAGTTTCCATTTTACTTTTAATCCCATAACTAGAAGTTACATTTGGTTCTTATTTTGTATCTTCGAGTCTTTCCTCATTCCATCGTGTTTCCCTTTAAACTCTTGAGTGCATTTCACATTGCTATGTTTCTTTCAATGTGCCCGCCTCTTCGCCTAATCAACTCTGTCACTGTCAAGTACGTTTCTATTAGCTGAGGATTCTCTTGTTGTGGGTCACATTCTCCTTTTCCTTGGCGAGTCTAGTTGTCTTGATTGAATGGTGGATATTTTAAAGGTTCTATTGTTGATCTTTTAGGTATTTCTTTAGAGAGTATAGAGTTTTTATCTGATCATTAGTAACTTCTGAATGTGACTTTTCCCTTTAGGGATTGTTTAAAGCTTTATTAGAATGAGGATTCCAAATTCCCCAGCCATGGGTAGTTTGGAATGACTATTTGCAAGCTGGATGGTGTCTGTATGAGTCATTGTCCTGTATGAACTCTGACTTACTCCTCTTGGAGCTTTTGGTCGCTCCTTGCCCACTGTTACAGAGCTACACTATTGGTGTGCACATCTCACTAGGACACACATTTTCAAGGAGGCACGTTTGCAGATTTTTCCATATAGTCCTTTCCTTTCCAGTACTCTGCCCTGACAACTTCCACCTAAAGTCCTTTCGTTTTTGCTTTTGAGACACAGTCTTGCTATGTAGCCCAAACTGACCCTGAGTTTGTGATCATCCTGCCTTTTCCTCTCAGAGCTGGGAGGACAGGCGTGTGACACCATACCTGGCAATGTCTGTCTTTTCGCCCACCAAGATCAAGGTGTCCTGTTCCAGAACAGGTGACCATAGAGTCCACCTCATTCATCCATTTCCTCACTCACTGACTCACCGCGGTTCTATCCAGCCTTCGGAGCATTATCCGAAGTTATCAGTTGTTACTTAGAGTTACTGTTGCTGTGATGAAACACCATGCCCAAAGCAACTTGAGGAGGAAAGGGTTTACTTCACTCACATTTCCATATAACAGTTGATCATCAAAATCTGTGAGGGCAGGGACTCAAGTGGGGCAGGAATCTGGAGGCAGGAGCTGATACAGAGGCCATGGAAGGGTGCTGCTTACTGACTTGCTCCCCATACTTACTGGCTCACGCCTTTCTCCTGTCCATGCTGGATCTCACAGCACCAAAGCCTCCCTGGCCACATCTCCCAGGCAGCCTCATCACTCTCTCCCACCTCTCACCAACATCTCTTCCTTCTCTTCCTTTAGAACGCCTTCCTCACCGGTTGTGCTCTGGTTATTGCTTTGCCATTCCAACCTCCAGGGCCCACCGGTCCTAGAATCACTGGCCAGCTAGCCCTGACCCTCACTCGGCAACAGATCCTCCACAGAGGCTGGATTTCCAACACAGGGATACCTTTCTGACTTCTAGTTTGGGCAACAAACTGGTTTCGCCAGCCCACATCAGTGAGGGCAACATGATGCCAATGAAAGTGCCAGTTCTATAGACCAGGTTCCTCTCCTCCTGAGCTGGTTTAGTGGAGAAAGCAGAATGCATCAGGCAGCTACAGTGGATGCTGTTTCTCAAAACGGAATGCACCCGGACTTCAGATCTGATGAGGGGTCGCGGTGGTTAGGAAATAGCATTTCAACTGTAGGCAGAGGATCTTTTTTCCCCTTGCTGTTCACCCAGAACCTGACCTGGGGCTGGCACGTGGTAGCTCCTCAGTAAATATCTGGGTGAAGAATGAACATGGATCTCTTCACTTCCTGGTAGAGCCCGGTGCTGGGTCTATTAAGTGTCCATTTAGAAAACGCTGAGCTAAACCGGAAGTCATCATTCCCCCTGAAGTCTGTACATGTGGACGTGCTGTGTGTGGTTCCTTTGGTTTTAGAGGTGCTTATGCTGGGTCACAGCTGGGGAAGACGATACCCCTGAGATCCTGCAGGGAGCCTTCCAGGCTTGCCCCCTGTGCCCCCAGACCACACCATGAAGAACTCTGTAAATGGATTCATCAAAGCAGGCAAAGTGAGCCTCTTGACAGGTGACTGGATTTAGACCTGAAAGCAGAGCTGTGTTCAAACTCCCTGCGTCCAGATGTCCTAACCACAGGCTGGCTCCTGAGGAGGAAGGGAGAGTGGCACCACGAACCTAACCTCTCTCAAAAAAGGGTGACAGTTCTTGGGAATTCCCTGAAAGCACCCAAATCAGCAAATCCAAAGGTGTTTGCTCTCAAGTCTTTCAGCAGGATTATGGCAGACCGACCAGCTGTTTCATCCCCCATGATTACCTTCACTTCAAAAAGCTGGCCTTCTGTCCCAGGAAAATTGAGCCTTACCATAAAATGTTTCTAAATTCTCCCAGACCTCAAAACATGCCCACACTAAGATGTGGGTCTTAGGCCTCCAGAAACCTGTGTTGAGTGTCCACAAAGTCTCCTCTCCAGAAAGTACCTCCCCAAGAAGAGAGGCAAGGGCCAGGGACAGTGTGGAGGCACACTTTGTCCAGCCGTACAGGCCATGTCTGCACAGAGAGCTGACGGGGCAGGAGCTCATCTAGGCAGGCTGTGTCCTGGCATGAATATCTCCACACAGAGGGGTACCTCAGATAAATTTAAACATGGATGCTGTATGAGCATGTAGTGACCCTGGGTGGAGAGTCCCAAGGATCGCATCTGGAGAGGAAAACAAGCCATTCTTCCCAACACATTTTAACCAGTTGTTCCTCAATTGATCAGATATGCTAAAAAGGCAGAGTTCTCAGAAGGTAATAGAATGTGGTGGGTAAATCGGTTGGACCAGTGGGGCTCTGTGCTTTATTTTGGGGTCCCAAGGTTAGCCGACCGTGAAAAGCGAATGACTGGGGTATGTACTAAGGAAGATTCCAATGCCTTCCTTCTGTTGAACCACTTTAAGGAGAAGCAAGATTTACAACAGGCATGCCTCCTCTGGGTTGGAAACACCAGGGGTTTGGAATGGAGCCCAGACCTGGTGCTGGGACTTCACTCCCCTGGAGCCTGTTGAGCAGGAAATGGGCCCCTGGAAGATGAGGTGAAGGGAACACTTTCTCAAGAAAATGACTCTCCCCACAGAGACCGGAGCACCTCGGCAGAGAATAAATTCCATCCCAGAGTGAGCGGTTCTCGGCACCGTCTGGATGCTGGGGTGGTGTGGCCGTGATGCCTGGGAAGGAGCTAAGGTTCTATCTAGCTCATGCTTCCCTGTGCAGAGGGAAATGTTTGCGCCATGCACATGGCTTCACCTTGGAGGCTATTTGGCAATGACATTGAAGATCCATGGGTGGGCCCCTGAGAGTAATCTCAGAAGCATGTCCTCAGCATGGCGTTGTCTCTCCATCCACCCGGTCTTCCTTGAGTGAAAAATGAACTTCATCTGTGGGAAGCTGAGAGGAAAGAAGAAAGCTGGGCTGCCAATCAAAGCTCTCTCGAGGCCTTTGGGACTGTCATAGGCTGGGGCTTGAGGTAGGATTAAGGCAGAGTTGGAATCCTTCCTGAGGCTCTCGGGTCTCTTAACCTAAATTCCCCGCCCTCGTCTTCCTCTATTATCTCTTATTTTTTCTAAGCATGAGCTGTTGTGATGTCAGAACATGGCAGACATGAGTCTTCTACGCTGTGTGTGAAGCCTGAGGAGATTCTGAGCACTTTCAGGAGCCAGGTTAAGTGATAGCTGGGCAGCAAGATCCTGTGGAATCCCCCTCTAGCCCTGAGTGAAGTGCTGTTTGACCAGAGATGAGAAACTAGAGACCTACAGAGAGAGTAATGTGCCCAAGGCCACACAGCCAACAGTGACGGAGTTGGGACTCTGGTGCCCACGTTCATTCTCACTTCACGGCATAGGGAGTTCTGTTCTAGGTCTTACTGAAGTCAAAAGATGACGTAATGAGGGGCTGCCACAATGCCTCCCATACTGCTGTCAGTCAAGCTCTGCCTGGGTGCTGACAGATGCGCCAGATACCGAGTGTTTTGCCCAAGAGCAGGATCTTTGTCTGCCTCATTCCTCTCTGCATCTTCCAGCACTCCAGCCAAGTCTGGCTCACAGAATGATTGTTGGAGGGATAAAGGGACCCTTCCTAAGCTACCCCTGGTCTGCTATCCCTTCACTTCCCCTCCCCCAAACTCTGAACATGCCCTGGGATCATGGGGCTCCTGAGTGGGCACTGGCTTCTACCTAGGTTGACCTGTATCCTCACTGCTCACCCCAGCATAGTCTACTACACACTCCCATAGATGGGCTGTCAAAGGAGATCCTGGACATACAGAAGGGTCCTTCACAGGATGTGTTTTTTGGCCAGCCCTAGAAGGTTCATGAATGCATGCTGGAGCTCACACCCACATGGGATTTTCTCCCACCCACCCAGTTTGGGTTCCCTTAATGTCCCTGAGGTGGCTTTATTGGTGACAAATCTAAACAGATGAGCACTGCCCCCTTGGCCCAGGTCTCTTTCCATGAGTAATATGAAAGTATGTGAACCTCACAGAGTGAGGTTCATGGTATGGCTGACTCCGGGGTGAGCCCAAGCAGAGACCATCTAACGACAGGTATCAAACCTCTCAGATCAAAAGCAGCCCAACAGTTCAGACACCTGGAAATGCTGCTGTCGTGGATAATCCCCATGCCGACCCACACTGAGGGAGACACTGAGGAAGGAAGGAAGGAAGGAAGGAAGGAAGGAAGGAAGGAAGGAAGGAAGG
>CABHPQ010139210.1:15960-39904 GCA_902168405.1 Peromyscus aztecus
AGGAAGGAAGGAAGGAAGGAAGGAAGGAAGGAAGGAAGGAAGGAAGGCGAGACCCTGCACTCTAGTCTTTGTGTTGAAACCCATGTGCACAGAGCACCAAGTGAGCAGGCAAGGTTTTCGTGGGGCTGGGTACCAGGCGTAGCTCCAAAAGGAAGGGTGATGCTGGGGAACACCAAGACAAAGAGGCTAAGAAATTAGAGTTCTTCAAAGTGCCTGCGATCCTGGAAGATCCTCTCCCTCCACTCTCCGTTTCCTTCCTGTTTAGTCACACACTAGCCCAGACTCGGGAACTTAACACAATCATTAGGTTGACTCAGCTAGCCAGTTCTAGGGAGCACTCCCACAGCAGTCCAACAGCTGCTAAAGCTAGAGCGGTCGGTCGGTAAGGTCTATGAACCAGATGCCCAGAAGAGCTGTCACTCATTCTGCACGGCCGGACCCAAGTTGTGGAAGGTCTAGAATTTCTGTAATAATCAGTCTTTTGGTCAAACATATCACCACGGCTCACCCAGGCTCAATGAGGCGAGAGAGCACGCAAGGCTGCCGTCTTGTAGTCTCTCTACAACAACCGCCATTGTGACCTAGCGGAGGGAAGACAAAATGACCTAAGAGGGGGAAGAGGAGAGGGACAAACTGAGAGTAAGAATGAGACAGAAACAGAAAGAAAGAAACCAAGCCATGGGCTCAGTTTGGGGTATGTTTGGGGCTTAATTTGGGACTCAGTGTTGGGAAGTCAAGACTTTGTCTTTGTGTCTAAAAGAAGGGACTTCTCTCAAGTCCCACCCCACTGTCCCCTTACCTCACATCCCAAGGTACATTCCTAGACTATACCCCGACCCAGGGTTCTGGAGCCAGAATGGGGAAGAGAGCGGAAAAAACCACTTACATCATCCTAACTAACCAGCCCACATTTAAGAATGAGCCTGCTACGTGACCATCGCTGTGAAATTGTTTATCTGCCCTTGCTGAAGTGTGGCCTTTAAGGGTCATGATCTGTTGCTTATGACGTCCCAACAGCAGTTGCCCTGGAGATCTGGAAGTCAAGGATGGTAAAAGAGCTTCTTGCCAGGATGATCTCACATAAAAAATCCCTTTGCTGGGGCAGCAGCCCAGCAGCAGAGTGTACACTTAGCACACACAGGGCTTTCTGTTCCGTGCCCTGAAATGGGGAAAATATCTCTTCACTTACTTGTGACCAACCACCTGGCAATTGAGCTATGAAGAGAAAGGAAAGAGCCATGAATTCCTCGTGTATGTACACAGGTAGAGCAGGGTGGGCAGAACCCAGCACTTCTCGGGTCCCTTTGACTCTTTCTGCTCCCCCAGACTTGTCCTGTAAGGGCTGTGTAGCTAACCTCACTGGACTTTGGTCCTGGAGCCTTGTTTGGAAAGCTGTAGAACCATCTGGATGTTTGAGACTACTTTTCTCGTAAGTCAAGACTGAAGTTGGTTTCCTCCAGCCTCTGTCTGTCTCTCCATTGTATATTGAGACAATCTTCGTTATTGCAAAGCAGAACAGGGTACTTTGCACAGCATATTTCTTGCACAAAGTCACTTTTAATCCACCCTACTCAGGAGAGCTCTTCAACCTTCTTCAGTAACAACAAAATGTTTTTACCAGCCCTCTCCTTTGAGAATTCCTTAGTTCATGACAAAAATCTCATCTTTTGTACCATGAAAACTCCACTTACTTCTATTTGCCTTTAAAAATAAAATAAATAAATAAACGCCAGCCAGACCACAGCCCCCAAACAAAAGCCAGTGCCTTGACAATAACCATCATCGCTCCCAAATCCCAAGAGACAATAAACAGGAAACCGAAAGAGTGGTCATTAAGCATAAACAAGACAAAAAGGGCCGTTCCCTCAAAAAGATTTCACTTCTAGCATCCAAAGAAGACGTCTTTTCCAAATGCTTTGGTTTTTACATGACCCAAGTGTCCTATTAGTCCGGGTCATTTAAAACCTGAGTTCCCAATTGGTCTATCATTTTATTTTAATGACCTATATTTCCTACAGAAACATGGAAAATGACTGTTTCTTTTCTTTTCTCTTTTCTTTTCTTTTCTTTCTTTCCCTCCCCCCCCCCCTCCCTCTCTTTTTCAATTAAACATGTTGTAGCGGGCATAAGAAAGGCAGCCTCTCTTGCAGCCCGCCACGGGGAGCGCGCAGGGAACGCGGGAGAAGCGGATCTGGAACCGCGCGGAGCGCGCGCCACGCATGCGCTCATGCCCCAGCCAAGCTCTGTGCGCAGCCCCGCTGCTCCAGGTTCCCGGCTCACGCTCCCGCGCCGCACAAAGGCCTGCTTTGTTCTCTCGGCTCTGTTTTAAATATCTGACGAATATTGCCCCCTATCCCTGTGCCAAATCCCCCGGCCTGGCTGCAGGCCCGGTACAAGGGTGCATTGTGGGGCCGAGAGAGGCGCGAGGGGGAGGCGGTGGGGATGGGACCTCGGCCATTAGGGTCACCTATCTGGGTTTAGGTGGTGGGAGCTGAGGATAGAGGCGCGGGGAGATGGTGGGTGGGGATCTTATTTTATTTCTAATTCCAAAAGTAAGAATTGGAAAATGGGGGCCCTGGCAGGGAGCAGATCCTATAAGGAGACGTGGAAGTTTGCAGGGGGGACGCCCCCGATCCCGAGTCCGGGCAGCTGCGGGCAGTACCAACAGAGCGTTGACCCGCAAAGCCCCAGGCTTGGTTTCTTATCTGACCATCGCTGTACATATTTAGAAAGTGCTTATCACTCGGACACTTTGAAAAGCGTGGCATTCCAGTGCAAACCAACCCGAATGGGGAAGGGAGCGGCGGTGGGGGGAAGGCGGTCCTTCCCCCCCTAAGCTTAAAGCTGACTTCCTGCAGCCCTTGGCCCGCTGTGGGCCCTTGGGGAAAACCACACCTTCCACGGTACAGCCTCTTCCTCTGGAGACATAGAGGGTGATGGGGATGTAGGGCTAACAAAAGTAGGCTTTCAGCGGGCACAGGAGTTGCCCAGCCTCTGCCCTTCCCCGGTCTGGCTGGCCTGAACCGTGGACCGCAGGTAGTTCCTTCTCAGCTCAGGTGTTTGATTTCCTGCCGCTGAGGGTGAAGGAGTTCTTGGGCTGTCTCTAGGGAGGCTGGCCAAACAGGAATCACAAACCCCACCTGTCTACTCCCGGCGTCTTATTTTAAGGTCAAGCAAAAGCTCCCTTCCAAACTAGGTCTTGTGAACTCAGACTCGACATGTGGGCCTTCGAGACTCTGAAAAAAAGTATGTTTGGTCTTAGATGTAATTAAAAGGCGGTTTTTACATCCCACCTTGTGAATAATGCCTGCATCACTTGCAAGTGAAGGAGGAAGGCGTGGCTTGGGACTGTTTGACTTAGAAAATAGCTCGCTAGTTTTGCTGTCCTTATTCTAGTCCTGCATGGGAGCCCCAAATCCTCCCTCTCATCACTTCTCATAAACCTCAGGGTCAAACTTACATTTCTCTGGAGGCTGAGAGGGCTCAGTTGATAAAGTGCTTGCTGTTTGTACAAAGTGAGGTGGGTGTCTGTAATCCAGGTGATCCAGGTGTTGTGGTAGCCAAGATAGAAGAAGGTAGGCGTTTACAGCTCACCAAGCTACCAGAACAGGTGAACTCCAGGTTCAGCGACAGTCACTGTTTCACAAAATGTGGTGAGGAGCAACCGAGAAACACATCGAACTTCAAACTCGGGCCTCCACGTGGGTAGCTGCATAACACACCACTACACGCATAATGTACAATAAAATAATAAAAGAAATTGTAAAGGATTTCAAAACAAATTTCCCAGCTGGGAAGAACGTAAATATCGTATTAGTTTGTTTTGTTTTTTTTACATAGTTTGTTTTCCCCATGTCACATATTGTCCTATTTTGCCAATATTCCAATCAATGGAATATTGAATCTAGGGGTGATCTGTCAGAGATCAACCCTCTTTGACAATGACAGAACTTGTCCTGAGTCACTCAGAAAGACGCGGCAGAGGCTAGCCTGGAGGTGCAGCCTCCTATGGGTGATAGAGTTCTGTCCCTCTGACATAGCAGCCTATCGCTTCCTCACATGTTTTCCACATGAAGGGGATTCTGTCTCAAGAGTAAAGCTTTGATGAAAGGGTCTTGATAATCAGGGAGCTTTGAGGAGAAAATATCTCAGTATGTGTTCTGGAACTTCAGTTTACAAGGACCATATTGTACGATCCCTGCTTGGATTGCTAAGTGGCAGAGGGTTCCTGGGTATCTGTTTCCGGGCACTTGCTGGTCTCCTGAAGAATGTCTTCAAGGAATACTAAGTGTCCTTTCATCACTCGGTTGGCCCTAAGCCCCCTATCTCTGGAGATGATAGCAACTTGCTCCCTTCCCCTGTCACCCTGTGAGCAGAGCAGCCTGGAGCCACTGTGCTTTAGGAAAAGGCAACCTAGAACTTGGCCAGTTGACTGACCTCCCTGATAAGCATGCACAATCTCTCTAGTTGCGTAGCAGGATGGTGGGTCCTAGGACCCTCTCTTTTCACACATCCCCAAATTCAGAAATGCTGGAATGTTTATGCACACGTCTGTGGAGCACTCTGCTTGGAGAGCAGCCTTCACGCACAGCTTCATTGTATGGCTGCGTTTGCCCAAGTAGGTCCCGGGATTTACGCCTGTTGAGCTTTTATAGGATGAGATCATTCTGGGTCGCCTTTGACCCTGGCAATACTATGCATTTTCCCCTGACTACACCATCCTAGTTCTTGAGACAACCCCTGGATTCAGGCTGTCCCAGCTTGGCAGGTTAACCAGGGCTTGTGGCACCCACAGTGTTGGATCCTGCCGGGCAACAGTTCCGTTTTTGTAACATCACCTGTTAACAGTTCAGTGGTGGTTGTGCAAGTAATGTGAATATTTTCTTGCATTTTGACCCTAATTCTTTTATAAGAATGAGTGGAAATGGAACGCTGAAGTGCTGATGTTCGTGATAAGAAGGGCAGGTCTCACAAACCTAATGTAATTTAAACAAAGATGGAAGTCATTAGGCATGCCGAAAGTGGAGAGTATTTAGCCTGACTCAGATGCTCACTTGATTTAAGCCAGACAACTGTGTGTTCAATTGTGAGGGGTAAGACTACACTTGGAAAGCCCACGTGAAATTGTGGACATACACGGTCAAAGATGGTGTCTCCAAGGCGAGTAAAATTAGGCATTTACTGCATTCACTCAAGTCTAAGGCTCTGTTGATTTAATAGAAGTTTGGGGGAGCTCAGTGGAAAAGATACTGGGAGACTGCGATTCAAGAAATGCAGTGGTAATGTTGGTTTATTTCCTAGGAACAGAGCATCCCCTTCAAACATGCATGCCGGCTGCTCGTTTGCCTCCAGCATGTTAGATGAATGGAATCTCAGGGGAGCATTGAGTATGAGATGAACAGGGAGCCCAGAGACATGGCCTCTGTGGGACTCAGCCCAGCACCCTTAGCAAGGGACAAGACCTCACGTTAATGTGCTGGGAAGAATGGAACTCAGTTCAAGGGAAGCGCAGAGACTGTGAAGTGTTCACAGTCCCACGAGCCCAACAGTTAGAAACTGATGAGTCCAAAGCCAAGAGTAAGAGCCAGGTGTGGGGATGCACCCTGTCAACCTCAGCACGCTGGAGACAGAGGCAGGAGAATGAGAGTTTGAGGTCAGCCTGGGCTACATAAAAAGACTTGTCTTGGTGATGGAGCAATGGCTCAGGTGTTCGGATCACTGATGCTCTTGCAGAGGACCTGGGTTGGGTTCCCAGCATCCCCGTGGCAGCTCACACCCATCCATGGCTCCAATTCCACGGGACCCTCCTCATCTCCACAAGCACTCATGCGGTGTCCATACACACACGCAATCAAAACACTCGTACTCATAAAAATAAAAATAAAAAAATATTCTGTCGCCAGCAGTATTTGGTGCAGGAGAAGGAAGGGAATATAGCAAGGAATATCGGATACCCCTTCCTCTTTGGGCAGCCAGCTCTTTCGTGTCTCAGCGGGTTTGACCTGCTCTCTTGCCTCTGCCTGGACTAGCTGACCACCTCCCTGACGGATCATGGCTGCCTCTCGAAGGCTCAGCTCAGGCTTTTGCCTCACTTGGTCCGGTTTCCACCTGAACACTAAACTGCATGTCCCCAGGTCACCTCTCCCCGCCCTTTCTACACCATGTAACCTTCACTACCTTGACGGTAAAGAACGTAGCAGGTAAGATTCCCTGCTCACCTCGGATAATCTCTGTAGGTGCGCCCTGAGCGCAGCGGAGCAGGAAGGAAGGGAAGGCTCCCAGGACAGCCCCTCAGCACTCACTGTTTACCTGGTGCACTGGTTCTCTGCCTTCCTAACCCTGCAACCCTTTAATATGGTTCCTCATGCTGTGGTGACCCCCCACACACACACACACACCAAAAAATTATTTTTGTTGATACTTCATAACTGTAATTTTGCTGCTGTTATGAATCATAATGCAAATACCTGTGTTTTCCAATGGTCGTGTGACACCCCCAAAGGGGTCAAGACCCACAGGTTGAGAACCACTAATCTAGTAGGACCTAACAGCCATTTTGAAGCTCTTGGGTGCTAAATCCTTGCTTTCACTCTCCAAAAGTTGACCCATTTTGTTCTGTACCCCCCACTTCGTTACCCACATCCTTCTTGGGAATCTTCTTGCCCATTCTAATCTCTCCAGTCCCAGCTCTTACAACACTGCTCTTCACATCCCCCTGGATGGTCCTTCACCAATCCTTTCAGTAAGTAAATCCACTGTCCTCCAACCACGGACTGCTTGCTAAATTCCTCCCCACTCTCCCTCGGCACAAACAACCCAGAAGTGCTCTCAGATCCAAAACATTGCTCAGGGAGGGTGCTCAAGTGAGCGTAAGGACTGGTCACCCTCCTGAGAGTATGATGTGATGTCTGAGCAGCCACTTCAAAAACAGGGCTTATTCCAGGGATGCCACCCGGACAGGACACTGCTCAAAGCTGCAGTCCTCCGGTCCTGGCCACCGAGGCAAAGAGCTCCTGACGAGGAGACTCAGCCCTACTGGTATTGATGGTGTCACTGGTCGGCCCTGAATGGTGGGGCAGGGGTGGAATCTGAGTTTTGTGTTGTCCTTCTCTGGTCTAATCCTGATACTTTGACTACATACTCTGTCCCTGCTGCCCTGGGCTGACAGTGGGAAGCCACAGTCTCAAGAAGCCTGAGAGAGGCCAGCTCAGAGGAGCCACCTTTGGCCCACCTTCTGCCTTAGTGTTAGTTCCAGTGGGGTACGTGTGCTACCACCACCTTCTGGCGGAGCTGCTCTGGCACACACCAGCCACTCCTGCTCTCCAGGTCCTTCAGACGCTGAGATCCCTGGGGCTGTGCCCAGAGTCCACTTGATAGAAAGCTGATTCTTTTCCCGTGGGGCAAACATCTCTGGTCAGGACACATCTGTCAGGAGGTGGCCTGCAGAGCTACCATGCCAAGTTACGTGTGTGTGTGTGTGTGTGTGTGTGTGTGTGTGTGTGTGTGTGTGTTTTGTCTGATTTCCCAAATTCCAGGCAGGAAAACATGCCTTCTCCTCTGCACAGCCCCAGCTCCCCCTACCAACATTTGCATTCCCTGGGTATGAAAGGAGTCCGTAGCGGGCCTCGTGGAGGACAAGGCTGTAATTCAGCCAGGTCCCAGTGACATCCCAACCGTGAGAGTGCAGCTGGGGCAGCTTATGAACAGCGCTAGCTCGAGTCCCGGGGGAAGTCAGCCCTGTTCTCCAGCCCACAAGCGCCTATTGTTCACTTTCTTGTGTTTCTCCAAACGTTGAGATGTGCTCAGAGCACAGAGAAGCCTGAAACCAAGATCACTGGCCAGAGCAAGCCTGAAGCAGGGAAACCCAGGGCTGGAATTCTGGGGCCCTAAACTCCCTCCTCAGTGATTCCCACATCCCCCTGCCATAAGTTGGAACAAGGGGCCCAGGAAGTAGCCTCTTCCTGGCCAGGGCTGTTTGGACATTAGTGGGCTTGGGTTGTTCAGCAAGTGTGAAGTCCAGCTCTGACTGGCTTGCTTGGCAGCCAGGCACAACTGCCCACATTAACTTGGGGCTGTCCAACACCAGGCCGTCTGGGTATGCAGACTCAGGGAACTTATTTAGCCTCTCTGAACCCCAGTTTCCTTCTTGGTAAAATTTTACCTACTTTGTAGAGCTATGCAGACTTGAGAGAATCAGAGAGCACTGAGATAAAGTAGGTCCTCAGTCTCTATAGGCTGTTCTTCTTGTTATCATTGGGTACCTTGAACCCGGTCAGAGGCTGCCCCAATGTTAGGAGCATTCACTTGTGTGTGATGTCCACTGTGGATCAAAACAGCTGTGCAGGGGCAGCGAGTCAGAGGACTAAAGGATGGAGTGCCTGGTGATACCAGGAAAGAGAGAACATGCTGGAAAGCCAGCCTTCCCCCCTCCTCTCCCTCTCCTCTCTGTCCCAGATCCCTCTCTTGAGAGTTCATATTACCTGCCCTCCCCCATGCCTGGGATTTCAGGCTGCCATGTGTCTCCAGATCCTAACAGACCCAGAGAAAAACCTCAACCTGGAAAATGCTCCCCACCCTACCCCCGATACCATCCTGGCAAACACCACTAGTCAGAACCAAGAATGGAGGTACAGGTGGGCAGAAGGGAATTACTAGAACAAGGTGAAGATCCAGGCTGGAGATACTCAGTACAGTATAAATGCTGATAATACTGAACCTTTGGAAATGAAGGGAGATGGACAGAGCAGGCAGAGGTCCCCACTGACACTGGAGAGCTGGAGTAGCAGGGTCTGAGTTCTAGACTTCTATGTCCGTGGACAATTCACATCCCCACATGGGGGTTTGGGAGCCCCTGCCTTCTCAAGAGACTGGACTTTATGAGGATCCCCCTCAGACTCATCAATCCTTACAGGAATAAGCCCCGGGGAGCCTCCAGTGACAGGGCCATATGGTTTCCTTATCTCCCTTATCTCCTAGCACTCACCTTCCATTTGGAATGTTTATCCTAAGATAAAGATCAGATTCCACTTTGGGTGATTGAATGAGGGCCTCCCTGCAATTTCAGATGAATGGGCGGTCTGATCCAATCATAGTTGAGCAGAACAGGGCTAGCTAATGGATGCGGCTCCTCCTACATCCCCGCCCTCTGTATCTTCCTCCCCTCTCCCCGCCCCCCCCCCCCCATGGCCCTTATTTCTCCTAGGAAGCTCTTCTTTTGCCTGCTTTACACAGGAGAGGGAGTTCTGGACAGCACGTCCACCACATAGTGCAACTGGCTTCACACCATTGTTTCTAAACCAGAGTTCTGAGACTCGAGTGGCAGCTATTGATAAAAAACACAATTTAAAATAAATAAATAAATAAATAAATAAAAAACACAATTTAAAATTTTCTACTCATCACAGTGAGAAGGGAAAAAAATAAACAGGTAAAATTAATTTTAAGAATTCATCTCAAGGATCGGGAAGATGGTTCATGATCAGTGCTTAGCGTAAGGGCCTGAGTCTGGATTTCCCAAAAGGCACATGAGGCCACACATGGCATGGATGGTCTGTAATCCCAATGCTCTTGGAGGCAGAGACTGAGGAAGGCTGGAACTGACTAGTCAGTTCATCTAGTTCAATCAGTGAGCTCCAGGTTCAAGGAGAGACCCTGTTTCAAAAATTAACGTCAAGGAGCTAGAGAGATAGGTCGGCAGTTAAGAGCATGTACTGTTTTTCTAAAGGACCTGAGTTCAGTTCAAATGGCCAGAAGATACAATGATCTCTGCTGGTCTCCATGGGCACCTACATGCCTGCACACCCATGCGTGAATGCGTGTGCACACATACTTATTGTTTTGTTTTGTTTTTGTTTTTTGTTTTTATGTGTATGGATGGTTTGCCTGCATATGTACACCATGTGCATGCATGGTGCCTTTGGAGACCAGAAGAGGGCATCACATTCCCTGAAATTGTAGTTATAGCCAGTTGTGAGTCACCATGTAGGTGCTGGGAATTGAACACAGGATCTCTAGAAGAGCAGCCAGTGCTCTTAACCACTGAGCCATCTCTCCAACCCTTATACTTTTTTTTTTTAACTCAAAAAATATAACATGGAGAGCAACTGAGGAAGACAGCAAAGGTCAACTTCTGGCTTCGATACGTGCGTGCGCATGCACGCGCGTGCGCGCACACACACACACACACACACACACACACACACACACACACGGTGTAAAAATCTCTTTAAAATAATACTTTTTTGTAATTCATTTTATATCTATCATATATTTACTATAATCAGTAATTAAATATATTTTATTTGACCTCAAAGTACCATTTCAACCTGCAACTGAAATTTTTAAAAATTGCAAAATAGTTTATATTCACTTTTTGTACATTTCTGTATGATTTGCTTATATATTGTGCCTATCAGCTCCTTATGGGTAACAATTATTGCACTGATCAGGGCAGATCTGCACTAGACCACTGTAAGAAACCTGGAGAAAGGACCCTGTGTGGGCAGCTGGCTGCCAGAGAGAGCTCCTGGAGGGAGATGAGAAGCTCCTATTTTCTTTCCAGCCTAAACTCACCCCTGACTGCGTCTTCCTCCTCTTCTGTCCTGTCTCCTCTTTGGAGGAAAGCACACACATACCACATTGTAATTACTGCCAATTTCAGGTTAGTTATTTCACCTGCTAATATAATTATCCACGGAAGCCTCCATCACTGGGTGCTTTTTTTCTGTCTTGTTTGAAAGCAACCATGGTGTCCAAGAATCCATGGCATGGGTCCTGCTACCCTTTATAGAAAAAGAGGAAGACCTAGGTGAGTAGACAGAGTCAGCTTCGGTCACCACCGCCTGGAGATGCTCTCAAAGTTAGAGGAGGGGAGACACTAGATGTTGACAGGACAGTCAGGCAGAGTAGCCACTGCTCAGCCATGTTTAATCACATTTAAATGACCACTTGTGTTCTGGGTCGAAAGTGGAAGCAGGAAAGGTGTGTGTGCACCTCATTTCTTCCAGCCCTAGGGAGTCTTCAGGGAGTTGAGAATGGAATGGGTCTCCAGCTGAAGCAGAGCTGGGCCACTGCCTCTCTGACCTTACAATCCAGACACACACAAAAGAAACAAAGAGAAGAAGAGGACAGTGCCCCTGTTCCAGCCCTGAGCCCCAGAGTGAAGGAAAGCAGAGAGAAGACCCCAGGCCTCGGGGAGACCTTCCCAAACTACCCACGTAAGAGTTGCTCGCTGACCCCTCCCTCTCTGCTTCCCTTTTTTTCCCCAAGCATTTCTGATGCTTGCTGCTACTGTTTTGTTTGTGTTCGCCTCCTGCCCTCAGCTCTGGTACTTGCTGCCTCTCCAGGGCCCGGGAGGGTGCATTTGCTGGCTGAAGAAACAGCGCTGGGGACGGGGTGGGCATACTGAAAGGCCCTGTGATGTCAGAGCAGCAAGAGGGTGAGAGAAAAGGCCGCCAGAAAGCCAGGAGTCGGGGCGCAGGGAGGCCGTGAATGAAAGATGGTGGACTACAGTGTGTGACTCCCCTCGTAAGGGGAAGAGAGAAGAATTTGAGAAAGTGGAGGGATGTGATTGCAGCACAAAGGCAGTGAGATTATTTTGTCAGCAACATTTGGATCCCATTGGTGACGAGAGACATGTGGGCCCAGCAAGGAGACAATTGTGGTAGTCAAGACAGGATGTGAATAAGACATAAAGGAGCGTTTCATCAGCGGGGATGGAAAAGAACCAGAGCCGTGGGGCCCAGAGAGGGAGTGGGAAGGGTCGGCCTGGCATTCACACGTGCCTCTCTCTTCTCATGCCTCTTCTCAGTGCGTCTCACAGATGCACACCTGCGCACACAGGCCACCCACCGGGAGCATGCATTCAAAGCCACACGTCACATTCTAGGCCAGTGGCAAGTCCCACAGTCTGCTTCAAGCTTTTGACCTTTGTCTTGTTTGTTTCTGACCCCGGAGTGTAGGAATGAGGAGTGTGGGGAGCAGAAACAGGTGGAGGCAGTACCTTCTCTGGTAACAGGTCGGATTCTGGCTCCTGGAGAGAGCAAAGGCCGCAAAGAAGTCACAAAGGCCTCTGGGACCCAAAGGAGGGAACAGACTGATGAAGGAAGACCTGGGGATCGGAGAAAAATCCTTCCTTGAATTGGGCAGGGAGGGCAACGGTCAGCTGGCATCCCGACTCGCATGCTCACGCATGTGTGGGCCACGTGAAGGGTCTGTACTTGAGGCACTCCTTGTGTGCAGGAGGCAGATGAGCCTCTTGCAAGGAGTGGGTGGGAACATGCTTGAGGATCCAGCTGAAGCAGGACTTTATTTTTAAAGAGCCTAAAATTGATGTCTCTGCTAGCCTAAATATAACTGAGCGGCCTTCCTCCCAGCCAGACCGGGCTTCGGAACAAGCTCCAAGACCGTGCGTTTGAAGAGAAAAATGAGAGGGAGCGAGAGAGAGGGAGATCCACAGATGGAAAAGGTCACACAGTTAGCCCTCTGGGTGTGCTGGGGGAGGGAATGGATGAGCTGGTTGCAGACGTGCACTGCCTTCGCCCTGGCCTCACACTCAAGAAAGGAAGATGGACAACTGCTGGGCGGTGGAGGAGGAGAGCCATCACCCACTTTATATCTATCTAGACTATGCCTGGCATTGTGAGGGATGTTTAAGGACCAGGCTTGCATTCATCCAACAGTCCAGTGGGAGGGGAGGAGGGCTGTGCAAGCACGGGTGTTATATGCAAGGCAACAACCGACAGACCGGGATGGCATTCAAATGGAAGGCTGAGAGCAGAGAGGGACCACTCTGGGGTTGGAGAGAAAGTGGGTCTTAGTAAAGGAAGAATTCAGATGGACTTGAGAGAGAGAGAGAGAGAGAGAGAGAGAGAGAGAGAGAGAGAGAGAGAGAGAGAGGAGAGAGAGAGAAATAACAGGAGAGAGCAGGATGCTGGGGGGGACGACTCTAGTCAGATTACACAGGAGTGCGAGAATGTGAGAGTGAGTAGGAAGTGGAAGCTTGGTGCCGCAGGGCTCCACGTCTCTCTCTAAAGTGTGTCTTTGAGTGTGTAGGTAAAGGAAGGGTTAGGGCAGGGGAAGGTGTCTGCACAACCAGATCGACTGAAGAAAGGTTAATTTGGCAATAAGGTATAGGATAGAGCTTCCCACGAGCGTGAAAAAGCCCAAGAACGCACAGGCAAGGGAGACTGCATTAAGCCCAGTGAAGCTAGCTAGCATACCAGACCCTCAAGCCTCAGGGAGATGGTACAGTAGACATTTTTTTCTTGATCCCCTAAAGCAAATGTGGAATGAGGCTAAGGCAATCATTCAAGGGTCCTGAGAGAAGGAGGCTCTTCCAACTTCAGCTTGAGGAGGTGGGGTCACCCAGGAACCGGCGTGCATCTGGCACAGAATTCCGGGACCTCACAGGAAGGTTTCACGAGATAGGTGTTCCACTGGGAAGACTCACACGCCTCAGCCACAGGCAGTGGGGGCTGGGCTGATGAAGGCTTGGTCCTTAGCTGTTCTGTACTGTCCAGAGAATGAGCTACAGTACCCACACTTTAGGTTTTGAATGAGTGAATCTTTTAAGAATATAGCAAGCCGTCGGGCAGTGGTGGCCCAAGCCTTCGATCCCAGTACTTGAGAGGCAAAGGCAGGTGGATTTCTGTGAGTTCGAGGCCAGCCTGGTCTACAGATCTAGTTCTAGGATAACCAGGGCTACACTGTGAAACCCTGTCTCAAACAAACAAACAAACAAACAAACAAACAAACATATACATGTTCATGTTACAGAGAGCCCTGGCTACAGCAGTGGCCATGAGGCGTGGTTTCCATAGCAACAGATAGAGGCAATACCATCGAATCAAATCAGACCCTCACAGCATCCAACTGTGATGAAACTGACTGGGGAAGTTGAGGCAGTCAGCTGGAGTTCTCAGTTGAGCTTTCTCCCCATGGGTGAGCTTTCTCCCTCTCACGCTGCAGGCATTTTTATATCGTGGAATCAACAATAGAAACCTCTGTTGGAAGTGACTTGCCTTCTAGCTGCTTTCAAGGACACAGTGTTCCTAACCTTGGCCTGCTTTGCTCTTCTCCCCCTTCATTGTCACAGAGTTAGAAAGGGCAGCCCACCCCAAGACAAAGGCGTTGGAGGACACTTTGAGACGAACATGCCTGGGTTCGAAGTGGGATGAGGGACAACAACCTCGCACCCAGAACCAAATAGCTATTTACCAGGATAACGCACCAGTCTGTAGCATTATTAGGAGACGGTGGAATGTTTAAGAGGTAGGGGCCTAGGGCTGGAATGTATCTCTGTTGATAGACTGCTTCCCTAGCATATGGATAAAGTGCTGGGTTGGATCCCTAGCATAGCACAAAAGGTGTGGTGGCCCCTCACTGTGATTCCAGCACTCAGGAGGTCGAGACAGGAGGATCATGAGTTCAAGGCCAGCCTTGGCTATAGGAGATCCTGTCTTAAATACACACACACACACACACACACACACACACACACACACACACACACACATGAGTAGGAAAAGGAAAAACAGAAGTGGTAGAGTCTAGTGAAAGGAAGCTAGGTAGCCAAGGATATACCCTTGAAAAGAAGATGGGACCTTCTGCATCACTGTTGGGTGTTTCCTCTGTCCTCTCCTGCTGCTTCTGACTCTTCCTCCTCCCAATTCCGTGCACACATGGACAGACACCACTCCTTACACCTACCTTCACTTCTGTGACCAGAATACTTCAGAGCTCAGTCCTCCAAGTTCTCGTCTTACGGCAGAGATGACCAGAGTGTGTGTATTAGTCTGATGACACTGATTATATATAGCCCCAATAATGACCATATATAATTATGCCAACTATGTACACGTGTGTCCCGCATGCCAGCCCTGTGCTGCTGGGGTTCATTTCAAATCCTCTTGTTTGTTGCTGGCATGTAGGAAAGCAGTTGATAATTTTGTAGTAACCTTGTAATCATTGGTGGGTTCCAGTGCTTCGTCAGTTCAGTTCAGTTGGATTTTCTCTGTGGACAATCACGTGACCTCCAACAAAAAACAGTTCATTTCTTCCTTCCCAATCTGCGTGTGTTTTACTTCCTTTTCTTGTCTTATTACATTCCCTATTCCCTTCTAGCACATGTTGAAAAGCAGCGGGCTGGGGCATCTTTACTTTGTTCCTTCTCTTGGTCAGAAAGCCTTGGGTTTCTCATCAATAAGTAAGATGTTAGCTATATGGCTTTTTGCGGCTATCTTTTTTAAGTTGAGGAAATACCCCTGTGTTCCTAATTTACTGAAATTTGGAGGCAGGGAAGGTCAGGAATAGAGTGTTAAATTGTTTGCTCGTTAATTGCTTAGTTGGTTAGTTGGTGGATTGCTCTTGTATATTCCAGACTGACTTCAAACTTGCTACTCGGTCAAGAATGACCTTGAACTTCTGATTCTCCTGTTCCCACCTCCCAAGTGCTCAGATTGCTGGAGTGCTCTGCCATGACTTGTTTTTATGGGTGCTCGGTATGGAACCCCAGGCAGGCTTGAGAATACGAGGCAAGCCGGGGATGTGTCTCCTAACTAAGACACACCCCCAGCCCAAGTGCTGGATTTTGTCAAATATCCTTTGTCATCTGTTGATGTGATCATATGATTTTTATTTTTTCCTAGTTTGTTGAAGTGATGGGTTCCATTGATTAAATTTCAAATGCTGAACAGCTTTGCATTACTGGGAGAAATCCCACTGGATTGTGATATGTAGTAAGTTTTATATATTGTTGGGTTTGGTTTGACAAAATTGTTCTGAATATTTTAGAATCTATATTCACAGGAAATAATCAGACTCCTCTTCCTATATCATTGTCTGGTTTTAGGTGACATTGGCATCATAGAATCACTTAGGAAATATTACTCACTTTTCCCCCTATCTCCTAAAGATTACTGTAGAGAATTTATGTAATTTCTTCCTTAAATATTTGGTAAAATGTATCAGTGGGCCATTATGAACCTGTTTTGCCCTCTGTTTTGAATGATCATTAATGATTGATTTAATCTGCTAAATAGCTACATGTCCATCAGTTTGTATATTTCCTTCCTGTACGAATTATGACTGGTTACAGAAAGTTGAACACTTTCAACCCACAAAGTGTGGTTAAGTTGAATTTCCATTTTCATTGAATTCAGGGTACTTTTAAATTTCTCTCAGGGTTTTTCTTTTGACTCTGGTCTTTTTACGGCCCACTATTTAACCCCCAGGTGTCCAAGGAGTTCCCAGCTATTTTTTCACCGTTGACTTCTACTTCCATTTTGTGATCTGGGAACATCGTATAGTTCTCTCCACTGGTTGGCATTCGTCTTATCTTTTAACAGCAAGCCTGTAATCTCATCACTTCAGAGGCTCAGGGGAGAGGAAGGCAGGTTCAAGACTGGCCTGAATTACGTAGCAAGATTCTATCTCAGAAACAGGAAAAGAAACCGCCACAAAGATTTGTGCATAAATCTTTGCTGGATTCTAGATTATTTCTACAGGAGTAAGGAGTCTATAACTAAACTATTCAGCAAATATTTATAAGACATCTTCTGTGGGTCAAGTATATGCATAAGATACCATCCAGCATTATAATTCCTTTTTAATTTGTAAGTTTGTTTGTTTTTTTAAATGTGTGTAATATGTGTGTGCAGGTACCTGAAGAAGTCAGAAAATGGTGCTGGATCCCTTGGAGTTGGAGTTACAGACAGTTGTGGCCTGCCAAACATGGGTGCTGGGAACTGAACTCTGGCCCTCTGCAAGAGCAGCAAGCACTCTTAACCACTGAGCCATCTCTAGAAACTCCCAGCATTCAAAATTCCAAGGCAAGGGCTGCCAGATAAAATACAGAATGCCTAGCTAAATTTGAATTTCAGATAAACAATGAAAATGTTCTTATCAAAAGTAGTCCCAAAGACATTGCCTGGAATCAATTTAGCCTCTAAAAAAAAATAAGAAGAAGAACATTATTCATTGTTTGTATGTGATTCAAATTTAACTGGGAACCTTATCTTCTATTTGCTAAATCTAACAACCACATCACAGGTACAGTTCCCAGAAGTGAGTCAAAGCTGATGACCATCTTCAAGGTTCTCAGCACGTGGCCAAGAGCATTGTGTTCAGAAAAGTAGGGCAGGTCTTCTCTGCTCAAAGAGCAAATGAAAAGGCCCAAATTCCCACAAGAGGGGCAACTCTCAATTATTTCCTTTAAAAATAAACAAAAGGGACAGCAAGATGGCTCTGTGGGCGCTGCCAAGCCTGATGACCTGAGTTTGATCCCTAGAACCCGCTTGGTGGAAGGAGAACACCAACTCCCACAACTTGACCTCTGACCTCCACACATGCATTGTGGCACACACACACACACACCACACGAATTAAATAAATATAAAAAATTGATAAAGCTTCATTCCTTTCATGATAGGTGGGAAATGGTCATTCATAAAGCTTGGATTATCACTAGTAGCCTTTTGCATTTCCGTTTGTGAATACAGTGTTTCTATCCTTTGTTCCTTGGCCTTTAAAATTGTTTTCTTTGCCAAATCATCTGAACACTCACTCGTTTGTTTGCATGTGTACATGTGTTCATGTGGGTGTGTGCACACGTGAGAGTGGGTATGCACGTACATGTGTGTGCTTGTGTGTGCAACGATCTGAGATTGACATTAGAGTTCTTCCCCTAATGCTCTCCACCTTATAGTTTGAGACCGGGGCCTCTCACTGAAGCTGAATTCAGCACTTTAGATGGAATGGCTGACCGACGAGCTCCGGCGAGTTGCCTGTCTCTGCCTCCCCAGCACTGGTCTCACAGATGCATGCCACATCACCTGGCTTTTTACATGGGTGTTGGGGATTTGAACCCATACCCTCATGGCTGTGCGGCAAGCTCTTTTCCTATCAGGCCATCTTCCTAGCTCCTTGTACGAACTCTTAAAGAATATTCCGCTTACGTATTTATTTCTCCAAGTTTTTTTTTTAACTCTTGCCTTTTAATTTGGTTTACATTATTTTCCAAAGTAAAGCCATTTAAACATCTTATGCATCCAATCCCTATGTCTTTCTTATGGTTGCCATTGTTTTCAGCCTACAATGGTTTTCTTACAGACTAGCATGCCATTCACTTACATTTTCTTTGAGAATCTGTGCAGGAATTTTTTTTTTTTAATGTGTTTTGCATTTAACTCATTAAACCCTAAGAGGTTTCTCTGGAAATGGTACACAGTAAGATTCTAAATTCCCCTTCCCCTTCAAATCGCTAATGTGGCTCAGCTTTGTTCAAATAAAATCCTTCTCAGCTGGTGGTAGGGCATTCCTTTAATCCCAGCATTCAGGAGGCAGAGGCAGGAAGATCTCTGAGTTTGATCTCAGCCTGATCTACAGAGCAAGTTCCAGGGGACACACACACACACACACACACACACACACACACACACACACAAATTTGTTTTTCAATGATACATGGTATGGTATCTCTTTAATCTTATACATTAAATTTAGAAAAAAATTCCAAGCTGGCCATGGTGGCACATGTCTTTAATCCCAGCACTTGGAAGGCAGAGGCAAGTGGATCTCTGTGAGTTCGAGGCCAGCCTTGTCAACACAGTGAGTTCCAGGACAGCCAGAGCTGCATAATAAGACCCTGTCTCAAAAAACCAAAGACCAAAATCTAGTTTCTTTTATTTATGACCTTATTTATAGCATTTAGTCTCCTATAAAATGAGGATACATTGGGATAATAACAAAATACTATACTTGTGGCTTCATAGTCAAAATTCTGTGGAATAACCGCACATTACTTCTCTTTTGTTTTAAGGGGTTAGGTCTCCTTGTGCTTCCCAGACTGATCCCAAGAATTCTGGACTCAAGCAATCTTCCCGCCTCAGCTTTCTGAGCTCTCACAATCACTTCTATCTGCCAGAGGAAAACACAAATAAATGTTTGAATTCAAATACACACAATGCAAAATGCCCTCTGAGATCAGAAAAAAACCACTTTAAATCAGCGAGATTGAGCTCAAAAATAGCAAAAAAAGCATTCAGAGAGAGAGAGAAAAGCAGGGTGCTGGACACATTGTTCAGCTTTGCCGAACCTTGAATGAGTTATGTAGTCTCTCTGGAACTCAGGTTCTTCGTTGCTAAAATGACAGGGTTGGGCTAGCTGACAGCCAAGCCCCTTCCTGCACTGACATTTACTGACAGTGACGCCCCTGTGGGGAATATCAGGTTATGGAAGAAGCAAGTCTGTGTGTCAGTCAGCAGGCAGCTCTGTCATTAGAAAACCAGAGCCCTGTCCTAGGATTGATGACCAGGAAACTGTGAACCAAAGTCAGTCAGTCTGGAGGTCTCCAGGGGCAACCCTGGCATCAGGCATCGCAATGGAACAGGAAGGCGCTGGACCTTTAGCTCAGAGAACAGCAGCGTAGGGATTAAAGCCTCAGGAAGAGGGTCCTCGGAGGAAAATGTTAAAGAAACAAGTCCTTAGGCTAGAGAAGGACCTATCTGATGGATCTAGCCTTGAACTCTGGGGGTTACAGCAACTGCTTTCTAGAGGACATGGCTGCTTTGTTGCAGTAGAATAGAGACCCACTCAGGACAGCTCTTAAGTCACTGGGGCTAAGAACATGAGCATAAGTGGGGTTCACAGGAGGAGACATGCTGTGGGGGGCTCAGCTCTTGCTCCCACAAGTGGTCCCTCACTAAAACTCTGCTCTGCTCTCCGTTCACTGTGTCTCACTGCCAGTTGCCACCTCATTGTGAGGTCAGCTTCCAGAAGGACCCCGCTCCACCCTCCGCGTGACTTCCCAGTTGCTGTGTCTGCGGCCCGTTTCCACGTTCTTTCCACTTCAGTTCTGGATTCCCCAGAGCGGATTCATTTACCCTAGCTTATTTTTCAGTGTCAAGCCACATCAGTCACCAATGATTGCCAGCTAGCCAATGAATGGGTCGCCTTGGAGCATCCTAACCCAATCAGGGCGAAGAAGAGGAGAGGGCAGGCATGTGCCCGAGGTCATGACTGTGTGGGGTATAAGAATAGATTGGGTCAGTATGTGAGCAGACTGGCCATGATGGACACCTTCAGCAAAGAGGCCAGTGTCTTAACATGACACCGTATGAGAACAAAATAAGTCTGACCCTGAACTTTTTATACAGGAACACGTTGTAAGAACCGCTCAGAACAACCTCTGAAATCCTGTGAGATTCCTGTTTCTTTGAGGCATGTGGATGAAGCTGCCTTGGGCCGGGGCTTGTCTTTGGGGCTTCTTAAAGTTACCTCTTTGTTTCTTAGCCTTGGAGAGTAAAGAGCAATGGTTTTCAACCCATGGGTCTCAACCCCTTTGGTGGGTCAAATCTCAGATATCCTGCATATCAGATATTTACATTACCATTCACAATAGTAGCAAAATTACCATTATGAAGTAGTAACAAAATAATTTTATAGTTGGGCACGTCACCACGACATGAGGAACAGTATCAAAGGGTCGCAGCATTAAAAAGGTTGAGAACCACTGGTACTGAGTGTAGCCATCCCCTCTTACGAGTCTGATTTCTCTATCAAAAAATGTCTGGTCTTTGCCGAGGGGAGGCTGGCTGGTTGAGGACTGTATAAAGCACTGGATCTGATCATTGTTAACCGGAGGACACCAGAAAACAATGTAAACACCTCTGGACCTCTCTGCATTGGCTTAGCCTATGTTCACCTACCTTGAATATCCAGTTTCTGTCTTTTCTTCTGAGCCAATTTACAACTCAGTACTTTTACCACTGACATGATTAAGTTTAGGAGTAAAAAAAAAAAAAACCCTCAATGACTTCAAATTCAAAGGTTTAATGAGTATAGACTTCAAGTCAGAAGAAAGTTCCCTCTACCCAGAGCACAGGTACCCACATATCTTGCTCTCTGAAATCACACCAGAGCCTGGAGATGAGCCAAGAGCCCGTCTAAGCGGCCAAATGTTCCCAAGCTAAGCCCATATTGGGGTGCTTAACAAATCATACAACCAAAGCAACTGTGCCCTTGGAGGCTGGATGGTCTGTGCCCCTTTAAGACTGACTGGGTGAGTCCTGTGGACTAGGGAAGCCTGGGTTCCTTGTTCATGAGGTGTCAGGACCTTTTTGGTCACACAGAAGTTTAACAAGTTTGTGTAGATGGTTTCTCAATCCAGAACAGACCAAAAGAAGTGTATTAGATTGAAAAGAATGGGTTTGCCAGGTTGCGGCAGGTGATACAACCTTTTCCTTGACATCAAGGGAAAGATTCACTGCTGGTGTGCAAAAGAAGAGATAAGATGGTTTTCAAAAAGAAATAGAGAGTTTATACTGTTCTTCCAGAGGACCTAAGCTCAGTTCCCAGCACCCACATCAGACAGGTCACAACTGCCTGTAACTAATAATTCAGGGAATCTGATGCTTCTGGTTTCCACAGGTACCCACACTCTCATAAACACACCCTCACACAGACATACATATTTATACATAATTTAAAATTAAATAAAGATTTTTTCAATATAAAAAAAGACCCATGAATCCCCAAAAGAACATAAATACACATATCTGAAAGTTTGGGTGTGACTGGGATAATAGTATATTGACTAATAGTTATTGAAATGACCCTAAGAAGAATTTTTAAGTATTAAATTAAAATAAAAATATTCCAGCTGGATATGGTGGCACATACCTGTAGCCCCATCTACTTAGGAGGTTGAGGCAGGGGTCGATTGCTGGAGCTTATGAGTCCACTCTCAGCCTGGGCAACACAGTGAGACCCTGTCTCAAAACAAAACAGATCCCAACACATTCTGCACCAAAATCTATTACATAGATGACATTTTTAAAAGACAAGCTTTGCTCCCAAATGATTGCATTTTGAAAGCGTGTTACTTACAAGGACAAACTAAGCTGACTGGGGTATTCTGCCATCTAAATCAGTGTGTGCTGATCTAGATAACTGAGATTTCACCAGCACTTTGTGCAGACCCCTTAGGAAACTTCCTAAAGGACAGCGAGGCACCTAGTCAGCCAGGAAAATGCGGTGACTTTGACTTATATGCTATTTGGAATCAGCCAACAAACAGGGGCTTAAGAAGGTTTTACTGTATTTGGTTTGCAGACTTTGCTTGGCACAGTCACTTTAAAAGGCTGCCTGCCTTTGAACTAATCCTCTATTTATAATCCAGCTGGAGAAAGGCCTCTGCAATGTATACACATTCCTAGAATTTACAGAGTGCTGTTCACGTAAGCCCCACATCCAGAGCCCTGCCGGGACCTCTCCCCCATCAGAGAGCACCCCGCACCATCCCGGAAGCATCTGGGTGCTGTGGGAGACAAGCTGCCTGGCATGCCCAAGAATGCACCCCCACATTCTTGGTGGGGAGCACAGGGCACGTCTGAGGCCGAGACATGAGCTGGATTAGGCTCAGTAAACACCATCCCTCACTCCTGACAGACTGCCCTGCTCAGACAACCCTCTCCTAGAGGCCAGGGGCCAAGGCCTCATGTACAGCCTGCCCCCTCCAGCCATTCCTTTCTTATAACTCATTCCCTCCCCAAAACGACAACGCCAACTTCACATTTTCCTCTTTCCCCGCTCACACAAATTATTGCAAGTCATGGCAGTCTAAATATAGCCCCCAGTCTGTTTTCCAGATGCTGGCTTGTCAGCCAGCCTCGACATTTTCCTGATGTGGCTCCAGCTGCCTCTTTGCTCTGGCTTTCCTCTCTCCTCTGCCTCACCTTTTTATCCCTCCCTGATACTCTCCCCCCCCCTCCCAGAATTGTTAGTCTTTCCTGTCTTTCCAGTTCAAAGGTAAGTTCTAGAATCAAGATCCAAAGCCTGACAGCCCCATCTCTAGTCCTCTAATAGTACAGGCAACGGGATAGGGAGATCATCCAGGAAATAGGACCCCTGCCAATCAACTTTCCTGATGTGTGCTCAACCCTACACATACTTACTTGGTCCAGAAGCCAGTGGACCCCCTTGTCTATGTCTGCCTCTTGAGTCCTCAGTGCCAGAGTGGCTAAAAGCTCTCTCCAATTGACAGCCAGTTCCTGGATGACAGTGGTTGGAGCACACTGGAAACCATCACTTCCTTTGGGTTAAGTAATATCAATTCCTTTTGCCTTTCTTCATCAGAAGAGGTGTCCAGAGTTTAATCATTTTCATGATTCTCTCTGTACAGCCTCCAAGTTGGCCACGTACCTTGTAGGATGTAGAGAGCTTGCTCCCTCTCAGCTAATGAGGGTTTGATTCCTGCCGCATGAGTGTATGGGAGCAATTTCCTGAAACTTTATCAAAGGCCCCTACTTTAAAAAGAAGTGATGTGTGTTCACACCCAACTTGAGGTATACTCTAATGATACATTGGTCTTTTTCTACCCTAAAAGCAAAGCGTTCGATTCATGGGCGTATTTTATTCCATTGTTTTCAATGTGCTTGTGCATAATAGTCAACTTAAGATCTAATTTGATGGTCTCAAAGAGAATCACTCCTGCGATGAGAAAATATATAACTAAGTCAGACTGATCTGTCACTTGTTACACCAATACTTATTGGACATCTCTTTAGGCCAAACATTGGAGATTAATTAATAAGGTACCAACAGGAATCCAAGGGACCTATTCCAGGGCTTACACTCAATAATTTACATCTGGGGTCACATACTTTCGGGAGAGATTGCCCCATGCATTTTGTAAGTTCAGCAGCACCCATGGCCTCTACTCCCTAGAGGCCAATACTACATACTCGAGCTGTATTGACCAAAAGTATCTCCATGTATGGTCAGATGTCCCCTGAAGGCAAAGTCACGAGTTGAGAGCTACTAGCCCGGTGGAGTAAATAGCAGAGGCAAGGTGGCAGGCAGCTCTGGAGTCCAAGGCATTTGAGTCATGTTCTGAAGGATGGAGACATGTTTCCCACACAGCAATGATGCTGGAGGGAGAATATTC